>JAIKVB010000031.1:0-60986 GCA_024679045.1 Phytophthora brassicae | reverse complement strand
TAATATTTGGTTCTGTCATATTTTCTTTTTTTACACTACATGTATTAATAGTGTCCAGTATTTCATTTATATTACTTTTCACCATGACATTAAGCTCCTGCTCCTACATCTGCCTCACAACTTCACTCACCTTTTCCATTGCGCAGAAAACTTGACGACACACACGCCGAGATCGTCCAAGTGCGGGCCCAAGCGGTCGAGAGCCTGCGCTCGTTCTATGCGTCGTCGTCTGCCATCTCCGCCGACGAAGCCGTTAAGATCGCGGCCCAATGGGGCCCAGCGCACTCGTACCCCGACGACGTCGACTCCTCTGACCTGCAAGAGAAGATGCAGCGGCTGAATGTGGCGCTATTGGACTCCGTCGACCGTTTTCGGCTGGATGAGAGCGTCTAGATGGCTCCTGAAGCTCAGATGATATTGTCTTTGACGCAGCGTGAGCAACTTAAGAAGCAGATACAGCAGATAACGGGTCCAATATCCGTATATTGTGACGTAGTCTATTGCCGTCAACATCAACTTGCAGCTGAACAGACAGCTGTAGCTTTTGTCTACGAGTATGTTGGCTCTGATAGAGCAACTTACAGAGATAGATAGGCTATTAGGAGAAGTGGACGAAG
This sequence comes from Phytophthora brassicae, assembly GCA_024679045.1. Taxonomy (NCBI): domain Eukaryota; phylum Oomycota; class Peronosporomycetes; order Peronosporales; family Peronosporaceae; genus Phytophthora; species Phytophthora brassicae. Next base: position 60,369 of record JAIKVB010000031.1, on the reverse strand, counting down.
CCATAGACCGTCAGCACTTTGTAGAGGCGGCTGAGGGTGTCGCGGAAGTCGAGAGACGCGTACAGGAGCTGGCGGAGACGGACAAAGACCGAGAGGACGATCGGAAGATTCTCCGAGTTACAAAGCTGCAGATGATGAGCAAGAAGAACCGGTTACTAAGTCAGTTAACGAGGTATTTTGCCTGTACTGCCGTGTGGAAAGAGGTTTCGTTGAAAGTCACGGCCGGTTTCTCGGAGAACGAGTTTGACACGACGAAGATGACGACGGACGAGCGGCGTGTGGATTTCTGGAAGGCGTGTGAAGTGTTGGGTTTGCTCACGCCCAAGCTGAAAGAGATCGCCAAGTTCATCTCACAGAACCTCATTAAGCCCATGCTGCAGCTGCCGCAAGGCACAATAAAGCAGACTCGGGACAATAGTGGTGCTGTGCTGAAAAATATGGCGCAGAATTTGAATGGAAGCACTTCAGCTGCTGGTAGCGAGGTGACTGAAGTACAAGACAAGAGCGCCAATGTTGTGGCCGTGCTCCAATTCATCCACGCGGAGCTTTTTGCAGGCAACGCTGTGTTGATGAACCAGCTTGGGGATTTCATGTGAAAAATCCCAGGCAACCTTGAAGACAACTCATGAATCTGCTACAGGACAAGATCCCACAGGATGCTGCTGCTCTCGATACGTACCGCGGTGCACTGATGACGACCGTAAGTTTTCAGCAGTGTATGGCTGAAATATCGGCTTAACTAACGAGTAAGTTTTCTAATATCGCAAACTTATGGAGAAATGTTTTGGTACATCCATTGGGTTGCAGATTTACTCGACGTTGGACCAGTGGGTACAGGACACTAAATCAGTGACAACATGTTGAAGTTGAAGTGGCGCACATTAGATCGCGTGTGCGCCACTTCAACTTCATGAACAGTCGCACCCTTTGGGTTCCGAGCGGATCTTCTCAAAGGCATCTCCCAGTTGTCCTTTTGACTTTCAAGCAGAATTCAGGTACAAGCGCGATGAAGACGTCATGGATTGCGCTTTTTACGACGCTGGTAGTGCTCACTACCGTGCTGATGGACCCTGTGGCAGCTTCTTGCAAGTCGGCGTGTCAGTCGCAGCTCGTGCACTTCCGTGAAGATGCTTGTCAAAAGTGGCGCGAGCGGCTTCCACGTCCGGATCTGTTCAACCATTGCAGCCAAGGTTTTAACAAGGGCAAGACGGCTGCATGCGAGGGATTTTGCAAGAAGACGCCGGACTTGGGATCTTTAAAGTCGATGCGTCTGGATGCTTGCAGTTCGCTGAAGGGCGTCCCACCAATGGAACGCCAACAGGCTTGTCAAGCTGGTTTTTCGGAAGCTTTGAATCTGGCAAAGGACGCAGCCTCTCCTGATATCTACCACGACGAGCACCACGATCAACACCACCAGGAAGCCTCAAACAGTCATTCCACCGAGGACGGTCAGGATGCTGCTGGAACAACGGGACGCAAACTCGAAGCTAATGAAGAAGCTGCTGGCGGGACCAAAAAGGTCCGAGTCAAGAAGGTCATCGAACCAGAACGCAGGGTACGCCACGCTAAATTTTTTTATACCTTGTTTCCTGTCATTGATACTTGATGTGCTCTATTGATGTAGAACCTATTGGACGATGCCCGCAAAGAGGCAGAAGCTGCTTTCTCGAGCCCAGAGGGGATCAACATCGAGCTATAACTGTAGCTTCCGTCAACCGCAAGGTCATATAGCATTGCTGACGTCATTTCATATCACTTGAGCAAGGAAATATCAACCTTTTTCTTACTTCCTCTGTCCGGAAATATAGGGCCACTTTTTTCTCTTGCCAAAAGCAGCATCCATTAAGCTATAGTTACCATTTCATGTACACAAGTACTAATGAATTTAGTGCAAGCGACGAGAGTAAGTCTCCATCGCCAGATTGCTAACTAATATTATGTGCTGAGTCCTGAAGTATCATGTACAACAAGCTGTTGTCAACAACACCGTATGCTGTTATATAACCACATAAGTATGTACATGTACAGTACCGACCCAGAACCTTCAAATCACTACTGAGAGGTGATCGATTTGTCTGGTGTCGACTCACACATATCCACTCGTTATTGAAGAGCTTTCAATCCGATAATTCGTTAGTCATACTGTAACGTTTCTTGAGTATTCAAAACTGGTGCTGTTCTGTCATCAAAATCTTCACAATCCAAACTTCATGCACCCGCTTTCCTTATGCTGATCTCCACAGCCCACGCTACAATACTTGGACCCACATCTTCGACAATTGTAGTGAGCAAAAAATCCACACACACAGCAAAACCTCCGTGGCGGGTGTGTGGCTGGTCCCGCTGCCGCTGTATAGTAGTTTGGTCCTTCTGCGTGTTCCCCATTGCCCAGCTCCTCAAAAACGAGCTGAGCCAAACTCTTAACCTTCCACTTCTTGCTCACGACCACAATTTTCCTCTTCTTTCTAACTACTTCTCTGCCTGCCGTAGAAGCTCCAGCTGTTCCTTCCTCTTCATCGACGTAAGCTTCGTCACCGTCTAGAGTTCCATCCCCTTCGTCCGCATCTTCCCCAAAATTATCAGCTTCTAGAGCGTCCAGCCGCGCATTATGCACTTCATTTCTTGTATCGTCATCTACTCGTCGCATTGCAGCACTCAACTTGTGGGTTCGACCTGTTTCAGCCATGAAAATCCCGTTTATTATGAAAAGGGTAAGCATGTAATGCTGTTGTGGGCAGCCTCTAGTGAGTGCCAGAAGCTCAGACCGGCAAGGAAACCGGCACTAACGCACCTGACAGACGCTTCTTCGTAGCCGTATGCCGCCCTCCAGCCGCAGTAGACCGCGCCGTCGTTGCCAGGATGGTCTCATTCCAGCGCTTCTTGCCGTCGTACGCTTTGCCCATTTTTGAGGTTGTGCAAAAATCGTTTTTCGAATATGAAGTCAAAATTGAGGTTAAAAGTGACAATTTGCTGACCACTGAGTCCAGCTACCTATTTGCATGACCTTTTCGCGAAGGTATCAGATTTCGCGCCTTTGTGGCTATGGCTGTACTGTATGGTACCAGTGATACCTTGTAAGTTTAGCTAGGAAGCAGCACTACTAGTTAAAATTTCAAGGCGCCATACGTTCAGCGTATTACGCTGACAGTGAGGTTGTCCTTCATTTATGGCTCAGCGATACCTGTATCCTATAGTATCCGGATAGTACTGACGAAACGGATTGGTCGGGTGCTACCCAAAGTAATACTGCACCGAGTAGTATTATGCGAGTGGCAACTCCACGCTCAAACCTGTCCAAAAGATACATCACGTCTTTTACGGGAACCCTCTTTTACGGGGTAGACAATGTACATGTAATAGCGTCTACATGTATTAATACATGTACACCGTATGTGTGGAGTATATTAAAATACCAGCTGCGACAGTTCACGCCGTTGTGGCTCAAAAACTATTAATAAGCAGCGGTGTAAGCTTACTGCCAAACCTTGGCCCCGCGGTCGTGATGTACATTCATTCCCCTTCGCGAAATGCGTACTGGACCAGTTACTTATGGCGTTTTATCGGGCAATTTCCCCGCACTCGACATCTACAACGACGTTGACGACTTCGATTCGAGGCGGAATGGAAGTAACAAGTGAGAGCGCCAATACATGTACATGTGCTCCGCAGCATCGAGACAGGACCAGCCAGTACTGTATTTGAGCAGGATTTTAAACATGCAGGCCTGCTTGGCACGCTTAGCACATCAGCTGCGGCTGACAGATACGCGAAAAATCCACCGATTGCTGCAGACCGCGCAGAGACGGTGGAGGATCCTCTTCCAGTCATCCTATTAAATCAGGACCTGATTGCCATCACCAACGATTAAATACGGGACACAAATGTGGTGCTGTAGTCCAGTGCAGACAGCGATGGCAATGCCCTGAACGAAGGACTATCGATTTCATGCATTTCTCGCTCTGTACACAGACTGTTATTAATAGTTACAGTAACACGCAAGAAGCAGCATCCATTATGCTCAAACTCGCGCCCACTTCAAGGATACCTCGATTTATAAATTGCAGCCTTTATCGACGCTTAATTAAATCGAGCAATTTGTTGGAGTAATTAGCAAAAACGATCCAGGAGCTGAGTCGCGATCTTTTATCCCTCTCACTCGGCAAAATCTCTCGGACCTCCCAAGTCTCTAGTCTTCATGACGGGCTTTTTCATCGACCCCAAGGACCTGCCGGATGATGGCTTCGGCCTCTTCCACGCGATCTTTTATCCCTCTCACTCGGCAAAATCTCTCGGACCTCCCAAGTCTCTTCATGACGGGCTTTTTCATCGACCCCAAGGACCTGCCGGATGATGGCTTCGGCCTCTTCCAGGTCTTTTTCCTGGGCGCTGTCTACGCCTTCGTGCTATTCAACGCTAGTAACCTCATCTCGGACGGCAGTGAGCTGCTGCTGCTCGTGCCGTCCATGGCTGGCATCGTGGGCAGCGTCGTGCTTCCCGTGCTGGGCGCTGTGCCCGACGGCGCCATCGTGCTCTTCTCCGGCATGGGACCGGACGCCCAAAAGCAGGTCTCTGTGGGCGTGGGAGCCCTCGCTGGCTCCACTATCATGCTACTTACGATCCCGTGGGCGCTCAGCATCTTCGCGGGCCGTGTTAACATCGACGAGAACGGGCGTGGCAACTACGTGCGTCCCAAGGGCGACCAGCACTGGAGCAAACTCATGCCTGCTGGTAACCGAAGCCTGACCAAGACGGGCGTCGTGCTCTTCGACGAGATCCCGACTACAGCCAGGACTATGATTTTCACGAGCTTGATCTACCTCATTCTGCAGGTGCCAGCGCTCTTTTACACCGGTACGGCCAAGCAGGACGCCGAGGCGGACAACACCAAGGTGGCTAAGGCCGAGAAACCCTACGCAATTGTTGCCTGCGTTGTGTCTATGATCGCCTTCGTGCTATACCTGTACTGGAACGTCCAGCGTGCGTCCGAGGTCAAGGAGGACGTGATCGACGAGATTCGCGTGGCTGCCATTCGCGATGGAGAGATCAGTCTGTCCGGTATTCTGGCCAAGGAGGTGTCCAAGCTCAAGAATGAGACGCCCAACAGCAAGACGCCGCTTAATGCGACTCGCGAGCAGTCTGACCGCGTCGCAGACATCATCCGCCCCTTCTTCCACGCTTACGACAAGAACCGCGACCACCGCATGGACGCTGACGAGCTGCAGCTTTTCTTCAAGGACCTAGGAGAGCCACTTACGCGCGAAGAAGCTGAGAAGTGGATGGCGGCCGCCGACAAGGACAAGAGCGGATTCATTGAGTTCCACGAGTTGGTGGAGGCCACGCATCGCTACTTGCTGGCCAAGTACGAGAATGAGAGTCAAGGTCACTCATCGGTCTCAATGCACCGCGTGGTGGTCGATCAGCAATACTCGCTGGCAATTCCTGCTGCTGAAGGTGAGGAAGACGAAGAGGAGGAGGAAGTGCCGGAAGACTTGGTCCACCTGTCAATTGACGAGCAGCAGAAGAAGATTAAGATCCGATCGGCGTACATGATGTTCCTAGGTACAGCTCTTGTGCTGGTGTTCTCGGACCCGATGGTGGATGTGCTGTCCGAGGTTGGCGCACGCACTGGTATCCCTGCTTTCTATGTCTCATTCGTGGTGGCTCCGCTGGCTTCTAACGCTAGTGAGCTCATCGCTGCGTACAACTACGCGCAGAAGAAGACGTCCAAAACGATCTCCATTTCCATCTCAGCTCTGCTCGGCGCCGCTTGCATGAACAACACGTTCTGTCTCGGCATCTTTGCGGCGCTCATGTCGTTCAAGAGCGGGGGTCTGGTGTGGGAGTTCTCAGCTGAGACCTTGGCGATCTTGTTCGTCGAATTCGTGATGGGTTATATTGCCATGAAGAAGACTCAGCGTCTCCTGGACGGCGTGTTCGTGCTGATGCTGTACCCGTTCTCGATCTTCTTAGTGTTCATGTTGGAGAACGTGTTTGGCCTGGATTAAGTGTGCTAATGAGCCAGCGGACCAGTAGCGAGCGGGCAGTGCATCGTAGCTGAATGTTCAATTGTAGCACAGATCTCGCTTTTAAAAGGACTGCACAAAAGCACAAATCAAATCCTAAAATGACCTTTTTTTTGGTGTTCTTACATAATTCAGAGCCAGCTGTTTGTACCGGCACACTGTACCAAAAGGGAGAGTCCATTTTCGTGTAAAACTTGGTGTATCGCAAATCCCTTTCTCACTCTTGGGATTGTTGGGTTGTGACTGACTTTCTTTTTGTATCGAACGCCGTAAGCACCATTACAGCAAGAGAACTTCCTCGCGAACGACCATGACGGAGGCTTTTATGGGCTACAGTGAGGACTTTGAGCAGTGCCGCGACGATGCCATGTCCGACATTCGCTCCATTCCCAAGGCGCGCAACACAAGCGAGCGTGACGACTTGTCCGGCCGCGCTCAGGGCAACATCTCGGAGGCGGAGCGCTACGTACGACGTCTTCCTCCCAACAATTAGAAACGTTTCTAATTTTTTAACAATTTGACAGATGCGAATTCTTGAGAGCGAGTCGCGCGCTGGAGACTCACAAGACCGTCGACGGATGCACCAGCAGCTGCGCACATTCAAGTCGCAGCTGGATAAGCTTAAAGCCAATTTGGAGCGCTCCAAACTCATGGACGGCAGCAAGCAGCGCCAAAATGAAGCTGCCCCGCAGGACAATGTGGCTCGCTACGAGCAGCGCAATGACCGGTGAGATGAGAAGCTGGAGAGGGTTTAGCGGTAGGAATACTGATGTTTTTAGCGGGGTTTGGACAGAATTGACAACCATTTGACCGACGCTCAAGACATCATCGCCCGGACGGAGGCGACGGCTCAAAACATTAACGTGAATTTGGCAGGCCAGCGTGAACAGTTGATTAACGTCCGCACGAATGTACGTTGACGAAAGGAGAAATATAGGCAAAGGGATTTATTAACCTTTTATTGTTTTGTGGTGGACAGGTTGATGAGACGCGTGAAGACACAGCAGAAGCCGGGATGCATTTGAAGAAACTTAAGTGCAAGATGGCGTCCCAGATTGTGTTCCTGTATGCCATCATTTTGGGATTGATCGTGGTGATCATTTGGCAGGTCATTTCCAAGTTCACATAAGAAATCAAGGGTCTTGATTCTTGCGCCAAAGCGATTGATCGATGCCAAAAAGCTCTCAGCTCTTTTATCGCACAATAGCAGGAGCTGGTCCGAGAATCGCGTCATTCTTTAGCAGGTTTGGGATACGGCAGAAGCGTGCGGAGATCGCCACTCACTCACGAGGCATTTTAGCGTGTAATCAATGAACAAGATAACTTCATTTTAAGATTGAAAGGATGTCATGGCGATCGAATTTTGTTAAATATTGCTCAGTGTTTTTGAATTCCCGGTAGTCGTCTGTCGGTAGGTGCGTCTAAACTCCTTATTTAGGATTCTTGCCAAAACTGCCATCTTAAGCCCAAGTTCTCTGTTTACCACTGCTCTTTTGACGATGATGGAGCTTGGAAACGAAACCCGGCTACCTCTTCCAGTGGCCAACTCTGGTGGTCGTCAGAAGCGAGACCAGGCTCGCAAGAAGCCACCACCGAATCAGACATTGGTTCAGTCTGGCCAAACTGTTGCTAGAGGCAGCAGCTCCCATTCACCTGCTGGATTGACACCTCCTTCCATGGTGAGTGGAAGCAGCAACCAGAGATCACACAGTTTGACTAGAAAACGCGGTATATCCAATGATTCACCACGGACGCTGGATGGATTTTTACTTTTGGACTGGTGTCGAGGTAAGTTTTTATGTGCTTTCCAAGGTCGATATGCTGAGAAATCACTGATTGTTTGTGCTGGTTTAGTGGAGTTTCCTGATGAAGTTGTCCAAGCCGTTCTAAGCGATATGCATATCGTGGATGTCGTGGCTGAGGACTTGCTTTTCTTTACTAACTTGACACGGCTGGACATGAGTGACAATGAGGTCCGAGTTTTGATAAGCAACCAACCCACTACAACGAGATCTTAACAATATATATATGTCTGAATACTGCGTTAGGCACCTCTAGAACCGTTCGGTTGTCTACCAGCACTTGTCGAGCTGGATTTTCAGTGCAATGCATTGGAAGAAGCTATCATCGGCACTGGATTTCAAAGCCTTGAGGTATTGCTGGTTTTTATGCAAAATATATGATTTTTTTACCCTTCGATTAGGTACTAACCTTGTACTTGATGACAGGTACTCAACCTGGCGTTTAACTGTCTTAAATCAAAAGACATGGAAGAGTTGTCAAATCTGCTGCGTATTCGTGAGCTGTATCTAGGAAGCAACCGCATTCGGTCGCTACCGCCCATCATGGATCAATTTTCTCGATTGGAGACGCTATCGCTTGAAAGTAACAACATATCTGGACAAGAGGTTTTCACTTTCCTTGCTATTATGCCACGCCTGCGAAATCTGAACCTCAGCTACAACAAAATTACTGGATTTCCAGAGGTACAACGCTCAGTTTTTGATAAACCTCACAGCTTACTGACTATTTTTTTGTGTGGTGTTTCAACGACAGTCTGCTTTAACGTTAGATGAGAAGCGTGGTGCAGGTTTCTACAATCTCATTTATCTCAATCTAGCGCACAATATGATCATCGAGGAAGAGGCTGTTGTTCCCACCAGTGAACTACGCAACTTACGGAAATTAATTTTGTATGGTAATCCCCTAGCACACGCGGCTGTCACTTCGTACGACACAAACAAGTTGGCTTATGACCCCGTACCCAATCTAACTGCCATCTTGAACGAAAGATCAGCAGACCAAACTGCGATGACTATCGTGGTGGCGTATCCAACGACAAAGAAGAAAAAACTGCACTCCATGTCTTGTTACGAGCACGTAGAAATCTACAAAATGATCCCCAATGAAATAGTTCTCGAGTCTCCTTTCCGAACTCGAGCGACTGAGTTTTTGCTGGAAACGAACCCAGATACTATCACTGACAAAAAGCTATTGCCGAAACGACTGGTACGATAAGCTGGCTGTATTTAAAGTCTATGATCCTGTTTAATCCTTGTGCAATTAACTACTTGGAACAGTCCGAAACCCCAGCAACTCCCATGACAAAATGTAAGTTTTCATGAAGTTTCTTTGATTTTGTGTTGAACTTTTTTAATGTATGCATCCCTTATATCTAGCACTGCGATACACTTCAGACGACTCGACCTTCATGACGGGTGTAGGAATTGAAGATGTCTTGATGGTCGGGGGGTCATTATCAGAGGTACGATTGAGTGCACTGAGCTGAATAAAATATTTGCTTGCTGCTGATCTCCACGAAATACAAAACTACCGTGTCATTAGCTTCCGGCTGTTCCAGCAAGTATGATCACTCGCTCCCTGGCAGCAGACTCAAAAGTAAGTACGGCCAGAACCAAGAGAAAGCATGCTAATAAATGGCACTTTCTATCAACTTATCACAGGATCTTCCAGCAATGAACACGCGGATGGCAGTAAACGCTCTTCGTTATCAACTGGATCATCCGCTGACATCGCACGATGACTCAGAGCTCTTTCCTGCACACTCCAAACAGCTAACGCAGACCTACATTGTAAGTAAACCAAGTTTTCAGCTACTATCAGCTTTCTAATTAGCGTTTTGCTAATCACAGCAACGACAACGCCCTCGACGTCCACTTCCAACGCAAAAAGACCCCCGACATTCACCAAATCGCGCTCACAAAACGAATGGCAATACTTTCTTAAAGGGTATCGTTCTTAGATACTGTCGATAGCAGCTCCAGTTGTCTGACGTATTGTATGACAGGCTCTCAAGCTGTAGATGATGCTTTGACAAAGTTAAGCCACCAAGTTTCCAGTGCTTGGGATAAACGCTCATGTGCGTACAACTTCTCAATTTTCTTGCTTTACGAAAGTATTGACAGTCTTCATGTTATTAATTAATGTTGATATTGGAGTAGATGGAGCTGAACAAGGTGTAGATAACGCATTGGACTCGTTGATCACTACAGCTCAGAAGATCAATCTGACGTACAGTCATCAATCAAAGGGACCGTCTCAGATGAAAAGAGCATAACAACGAATATGTAACCATGTATGCAACGAGCAGTCGATCTCTATTATATAGCAAGCTTCTGTCCTAAGAAACGCAACAGCAACCTCGAAAAATTGAGACCTGCGGCGCGCTTGTGGTTGACGGAGCTCAACAACTTTATGTGGACTTGTAGTGCGTCAGTCGGTACAGCAGCACACGCCCTCGGGCATTACCCACAGCGAAGTAACCGCTGTTCGGACTAAAATCCATCGCAGACACATAGTGGAGTGGCGTGCGCGCCGTCGGCCAGTTGGCAAAAACAGTCATCGATGGCACGTGCACCATTTTCAGTGAATCCTTCGCATCCGACGTTGCCATCGCAAGGATCTCGGAAGTCGAGTTGAACTTGAGGTGGTCAACACGGGTAGTGAGATGCATCAACGCCTTGCGAGGCGTAGGCTTTGCCGTAAAACCATCATTGTCGTAGATGTTGACGACACCGCTCTTCGAACCAGCAGCATAGAATTTTCCGCAAGCTGCCAGCGCATTGTTGCCCAAACTACCTTCATCCTCGTGGACGAACACACACCGCCGGGTGCGCATATCCCACTTGTAAACCTGTCCATCCGAGCCTGTGCTGATCAAGAAGCGGTCATTCTCACAGAACACTGCTGAAGTGACACTGCCGTTCATCTTCAGCGTACCAATTGACTCGTATGACTTAGCAGACACCACATCCATATAGCCACTGCTACCAATGAACACAATCGTCTGACCGTCGTCAGACACCACGAACTTCTCACGCTTCTTCTCATTTCGTCCGTAAAGCCCCGGGATTTTGGTAATCTTGCCTGCTTCAATGTCGTACGAGAAGAAGTAGGCGCGAGGTCCAGTGAGCACCGCACGGTCTCCTCCCAGTGTAAACTTAGCATCTGTCATGGGCAAATCCTTGACAAACACGTTTTCGATATTGGCGTTGTTGCTGCCGTCCACCTGAAAAAGATGGAGCGTCTTGTCCAGTCCCGCCGTCAGTAGCAGCTGCCCGTTCGAGTGGAATTGGACCGACTGGATCACCGCATTGGACGGCGAGTGCTGATTGGCATCTTTCATGCGCGTAATGTCCAGCGCTCCCTGAGGCAGCAATAACTGCCCGTTCGAGTGGAATTGGACCGACTGGATCACCGCATTTGACGGCGAGTGCTGATTGGCATCTTTCATGCGCGTAATGTCCAGCGCTCCCTGAGGCAGCAATTCTCCAGAATCTTCCAGCATTTTACCTGTGCTGCGGATAAGCTCAGCCTCCTCCTCATAGTCACTGTTGTCTGCGTCAGCCTCGCGGTCTCCTAAAAAGTTCTTTGGGTCTGCCCACGTTGCAGATCCATGTGCCGACCGATAGCTGCATCAGCAAAAAAAGATAAAAGAAAGCATAACATATTAGTCTACTTGGCAACAATATCAATAGACCACAATCAATAGAACGCACTAGCTCTTAAGTCGGTAGTGCAACTCTTTGCCAGTTACGACCGTGTCCTTCTCCGTCTTGCGCAACTTTCGTAGTTGAGGCTGTTCCTCCAAATTCACTTCCACATCCGCATCGTCTTCGTCCACCCACGCAGCTTTAAGCTTGGGAGCTGTGGCGCTCTGCTCGGCTTTGGCCTTGTTCTTGCGCTTGTTCTTCTTAGACTGCTGTGGCTTCACCTGGAAAACATCCTCGGCCAGCAGTTTCTCCGCCGCGGAGACAGCAGGCGCGCGCTTACCCATATTTGCTCTAAAGTTTCTATGGTGATGCCCGCACCAGTCAAAAAGGTATTGGTACACTGTGCGTACCAAGTTTCCGGTACCAATTGTTATCGTTACTTTGCGTATTGTTTAAAGTAACAATAAGGAGATATGCAGGAGGGGCGAGATCGTGTTGCCATACTTGCTTCAAGGTTTTTCGTGCATTTGCAAAGCGTCTCATTCGTACTACTTCAGGCCTATTTTCATGTCATACTTTAACCAAGTGACTGACTGGGCCGCTGCTTTTCTCACCCTCATTACTGAAAACGAAACTGAAGGCTCAAGCTCCTTGTGGTCGGACGTCTTTTGACAGCCCCAGCCCCCAAGAAAAACCCAAGAACCCCGTTTCGACTACAGGCAGGTGTCTGTGTCTCCCCTTTAAACTATAGAAAGGAATTTGTTGGATATGACGTGCCAAACAGCAGTCAACGTTGCCTCCTCCCACTCGGAAAAGCGCGTGGACTCCCCACGCGCCTTCTGCAACTCCCCGTCGTCTATCTCGGACGTGGATTTCAGCCGCTGCACGTCGGACAGAGCGACTTCATCCAGCGACAAGGTGTGTGTGGTTTTGGATGTTTCGGACTATGTTTGTTCTAATGTGAGTTCTTTGCTTAATGTTTCTAGATTTCAGAATCGAACCCTGCACAATGTAACGCGAAATCAGGTGATGAGCTTGAAAATCCCCAGAACGGTTTAAGTGCCTTGTGTGAAGCCTCGCTTTCCGTTGTTATTAATGAGGCTCTTGCGCATCCTGTGAGCAGCTCCCAATCGCTCAAGCGCAAAGCCGGCGACAGTGTTGATAATGAACGGGAGCAGCAGTTGACCAAGAAAGCCAAGACTGAGAAGATCTATGAACCTACAGTGGAATCAGAGAGTGATTACCTACCTACTGACATTGAGGAAGAAGAGGAGGTGACCTATGATCGTGTGCAGGCTGAGTCTCGTGATAATGATGATGGATATGATGCTTCTGGGTGTGTTGGAATGGTTTCCGCTGCTGATGTTGAATGTAGCAACGAGTCGCCATGCCAAGTCAGTCGTCGAACGCTCTACATTGAGTACTGGAGCCGCACCGATGAATGTAAGGAGCGCAAGTGGGACCATCTGGACGAGATCGCCGAGAACTACGGGTCTGCGGAGGAGCACATTTTCACCACAACTTTAAAGGGTAGGACTGCTTGTCTGGAACCCAATATGTTTCCCTATGACACTCCTGCAGGCATCGAGCATTGGACGTTGTGGCACGTGAAGGACCTCGACCACGAACAGGTGAAACAGTACGTGGAGAGTTGGATTAATGCGAATGCGCCGCATGTAGATCGGTGGAACTACGATGACAACCCGGAGCGGTCTATCGACATTTTTCACGTCCACGTGTATTTCCAGGTGGCGGAGGGTCTTACGGTGCTGCAGGATCGCAAAGTGGATGAACTGGTGCACGAACTGGATTGACTGACGAGCTGCCTTCTCATGTGCTGTAGCAGGGTCTAAGTCGCTCAGGTTCACTGCTTTCACCTACGTACCCTACAACCACCGCGAGTCTATGTAAGTTATAAGATTTCGGAGTCGTGGTGCTCTCTTGCAAACTTCAGATTCTTATTTATACTGGAGAAGAATGCTGTCGATTCGATCGAGGCAAGAGACAAGCAGAGCACCACCATTCTGTCTTCACATTGGATCGATGGACGCGAAGCTTCGGTAGTAGCGATAACGATGTAATGCATTTGTTCTTTTCCTACTATTAATTTTGCATGTGTCATAGAGATGTTGCCGGCTTCCAAACACCAGCGTCATGTACTAATAAGTCTCCCTGGGGTGTGGGAGAAGCCTGTTGCTACCCTTAAAAACTGCCTCACTTGGCAGTCAACGGCATCACAGCACCCCTAGTTTCAGTGACTGTACGCATTTCACTTGCTTCTTGTTCCCGCCTCAGCAGGAACCAGAATACCGTTCCCGCCTAACAGCAGGAACCAAAATACCGGTATAGGTACACCTGTAATTACCAGCTAACCGCATACATACTTTAAGTCATGCCCAGCGAAGACTGACTTCATCTTCACCCACTATGTGCAGAATTACAGTCGTCTCCGTCACGGCATCATTCGAAAGGTAGCGGACGTCGGAGCTGCTCGTCCCCGCGTCTCCAGCGCCACGCCCCACAGAGACACCAGTCGACGCTCCAGCATCCCGTGTCCCTCTCTTCGACCTACGTGCACTTCCCGCCGCTTTTCCCGCGTCTCTGAGGCCAGTATGAGGTCGCAGGTCATGTCAGTCAAGAGAGGTATCGTATCCTCCGTCCTGCGCACGCTGAGCTTCCATTTGGCCACCTTCGCGTGCGTGATAGGGACGCTCTCTTCGACCTACGTGCACTTCCCGCCGCTTTTCCCGCGTCTCTGAGGCCAGTACGAGGTCGCAGGTCATGTCAGTAAGGAGAGGCGTTGTATCCTCCGTCCTGCGCACGCTGAGCTTCCATTTGGCCACCTTCGCGTGCGTGATAGGGACGTTGTTTGCTATTTCCACGTCTGCTTTACTTCTATTGGTGAGCTGTTTATTTGTCGATTGGTGGCAATTCCTGCAGAAACTTACACGGATCCTCTGGAGGACGGAGATGGCTATTAACGCCTTGGTAGCGGACCAAGCTGAACCAGCTCAAGTATCAGGATCTGTAGTAAATGAAGTAGAGCAACAGCCACAGTTTGGGGTGGTGACGTTGCCCGTGATGCTGCTGTCACTCCTGTATTTCTTGATGGTCAAGCTGGATCTGTAGTAAATGAAGCAGAGCAACAGCCGCAGTTTGGGGTGGTGACGTTGCCCGTGATGCTGCTGTCACTCCTGTATTTCTTGATGGTCAAGTGGGTTTTAAACTTGATGTTTAGTGCACTTCCTTTGGGGTTGTGGTTTGTCAGTATCGCTCAAGTGCTGCCGAAGGATGCTGGACTCGTGTCCGCAAGTTTCGTGTCTACAGGGACGACGAGTACTCAAGTGTTCACAGCGTTGGCGTTCGCCTTTTTAGCTCATCAATTGGGCGTCACTTCAGCGAGAGGATTGATTTCTGTGTCAAAATTTGTATCTAATAAGCTTTTTACTAGACAACAAAATGGACAAAGGAGAGAACAGATGAATCGCGTGCAGTTTGATGAGAGACGTGACCCAGACAGACCCGTTGGGGCTGCTTCATCGAGTGATTATGGAACGATGGGAGGTGGGAAGCAGCAATCCGCGCAAGGCTCGAATGCGTCTGCACGAGAGACGTGACCCAGACAGACCTGTTGGGGCTGCTTCATTGAGTGATTATGGAACGATGGGAGGTGGGAAGCAGCAATCCGCGCAAGGCTCGAATGCGTCTGCTTCACAGTCTGTAGGAAAGTTATCAGCTGAAGATGTGACGAGGAAATTGTACTTGGAAGGTCGGAGTGCCAGTGAGATGAACATGTCCGTCCCTCCAATGGGACGGAGAGAGATGAAGCGGCATCCAGCGAGTTTTGATGGTGCAGATTTTCAGTACGTTGGACCTGGAATGGCGCCACCGCAAGCCTTTCCGTCAGCAGAACGTGCTTTTCAGAATGAGTTTCATGACCACGACTACGACCAGGAGTTGCAAATGTGTTGCTGTAAGGTTGTCATCAAATCGAATGCTCGAGAGGACATTAGGGGTGGGAATGGTGATGACCACCGTGGAATTAGTAGTGATAACCACCGGCGCAGTTGCGGCGGTAGAGGATTTGCTAGTGCTAGAGGAAGATGGGGACGTGATGGCGGTCGAGGTGGTTTGCGTATTGACCAGATGAGACCTGATGTACGCGGCCCACCGTCATTTCCACCATTCAGGGGGTTTCCACCTTGGAGTTCCGATTGGCGGGAACGATGGCTTGAACACTGGTCAGGCTGGCAAGATTGGCATTGGCCTGAAATGGATCGGAGAAGGAGAACAATAAGGAGTCGGAGAGGACTGCGCCGGCGAAATAGCTTCGATGACGTGTACGCTGTTGCTGTGCCTGTTGCTGCAGCGATACCTGATACTGGTGGAGATAATCTCGAGAAGGAACCAGCGCACAAAAGCATGTATGAAGCGCTGGACTTGCGTCCATCGGCACCACCTTTGCCGAATCATCGCCCGCGGTGGAGAAGTGACGGTGCACAATGGGAACGAGCAGTCTTGACGGACACGCGGGAGGATGAGAGTCGTCGCCACCCTCGAGACAATTCTTTGTACGAGAGTATGTCTGAGCCTGTTGGACACTCTTCTCAATCTGAATATTGGGACAGAGATGAAGCTGGAAGCGACTTTGAAGAAGACGCCGAGAACGATAACAGAATGGACCGAAAGTGGCAGCCTGATTCGAGTAAAATGGACAGAGATAATGCAATGCGTGGGATAATTCACGACCAACGTTACGCTCATCGTGGCTTATCCGGAGTGCAAACTGCTTTCCAGAGAGATGTTGGAGAAGCTCAATCGGAAAGCGCACATTTGGATGGCTCATTGGGGCAAAAGTCGGGGCCTGCTCAACGTAAACAGCAGCGCAACGAACGAAAGACACAAAATTGTGAGCAGAATCTTCATGCAGCACAAAACAGAAGAGATATTCGCCACGAGGATGTCAATGACCAGCAACAAGAGTTCCAAACGAAGGATCGTGCTCGGTATGCAAAGGAGATTGCGAAAGTTAATGAAGCGTCTCGCGCTGCAGAGTCAAAGCCGCAATCGCTTCGCCTTCAATCTGTGGGTCCAACAGAAAGCTCTTTTCACGATCCTTCACCAAAGATTTCCACGACTTCTCGAAGTATACCAGCTATGCAAACCCCTTCAACGGCTGCTCTTGCGCCTCCTGCTCCATCAGCTCGTGCAAGACCCGCTCCCCTTATGCAAGCAAGACAGGACCCCCGACAGCGGGCTTTATCATCTCGCGCTCGGGTTCGACAAGGAACATTAGCAGACCAACAAGTCCGCTCTAGCAGTGGCGTTCCTGACACGCCCGACACAGTCGAACTTGAAGAACAAGAGCATAAGCGACCACATAGTATTGCGCATATACCCCAAGCACGTTCTGCTCATGACATCAGTGATATTGAAATCCAAGGCTACTACGGAAACATTACGCGCTCTTACGACGACGACGACGTGACAAATATGCGAGCGTATGCACCACTTAGCGTCACGGGGAGTCCTCCTCGTTATATCACTGCTCTTGACCCCAGTCCAATTTATCGTGGTCCATCAGAGCAGCCAGACTACGACAGTTTTTCGCCGTTAGGATCTCCTAGAAGTTCAGGTACAGGCCGAGGCTCGTTTGGAGATGTGGGTCATGACTACGATGTGCTGTCCCCGACGAATAGTATTCATGACGCGGAGTATCCTACCGACAAATTCCAACAGGTATACCGTTCTATCCAGATGGCCGCTGTACCTGCTCCTCGTGCTGCATCATCACTTGCTGCTGAGGAAGGAGAATTGGATGAGGTATTTGACTTTAAAGGAGTGTCTCGGCACCGGGATCGTGTGAATTTCAGTGCATTTGCCCCGCCGAGTGTCTGTCCTTCCCCGAAGCCTTTCCAGTTCACTGTCTGGGCTTTTCTATTGAATCAACGAGCTGAAATGCAGGAACAAGCGCAGAGTGATCACCCAGAGTCACGAAAACTGTCACTTGAAACGAAGTTGAATGTTCGTCGTGGTGCTTTGGTGCACGTGACATTAGAAGTTCCAACCGGTTTTCATGTGACGAATGGAGCGACGCAGGGATTCGCCTGGGACGGAGAAATCTCGAGTGTTGATTATGACGTGGTTTGTACTGAAGGCGCAGCGTTCGGACGAGTTCTGTTCAAGGCTCGGATCACAGTTGGTTCTTCTGTCGCCGTGTTGAATTCGTTTGTGCTTGTTGGCTCACGTGCGATTGATCCTAGCGAGTTAGAAGCCGATATTCTAGAAGGTTGGATGGATGTTATGGAGCAGACGTATCGTGAAATTCCGTACCATAGTCTGGAAATGAAAGAGCTTGTAGGACAAGGCTACTTCGGTGACGCCTACCGCGCTTCGCTTGATGGTCAGGATGTGGTAGTGAAAACGATTCGAGCTAGCGAGTTTGGTGAGACGACTTCCCAAATTGTACGAGAGTTTCAACACGAGGCCGCGATGCTGAATATGTTTGGTCATCACCCGTGTATCGTCCCGTTTGTTGGGGCTTCGACGGATACCAAGTTCCCACTGGCATTGATTACGAAGTATCTCCCGTACGGCAGTTTGGAAGATAATTTGCGAAGCAGTTCGTCATCCTCATTGTCTATTGATGACCGTACTGGATTCTTAAAGGATGCTGCTGCAGGACTGCTTAATATCCACGAAGGTGGCTTCATTCACCGTGATTTAGCTGCGCGTAATTGTCTTGTGGACCAAGGTCTTCACGTACGCATTTGTGATTTTGGTCTCTGTCGTCGTGTGCGATCAGAGTCAGCTGGTATGTTGATGAAAGATGCCGTGGGTCCTGTCAAGTACATGGCGCCTGAGTCTCTACAACCTCCACACGCGTTTTCGTACGACTCGGACGTTTATATGTTTGGTGTATTGATGTGGGAAACCTACACAAATTCGCCACCGTTTTCGTCCTTAACTCCTGTAGAGGCGATGATGAACGTCCTACGTGGTGAGCGACTTCCCGTTCCGAAAGAGCTGCCGGCATCTATTCAGACACTTTTGCAGAACTGTTTCCATGATTCACCTGCTGAACGTCCGTCTATGCAAGAAGTGCTCACTGCATTGGATGCCTCGTTGGTCTCTAGCCAACGCGCTTCTGCTGCTATAGCTGCCACAAATGCTGCAACTGCTACCGATACTGCAATGGCAAAGTCAATCGTATCACGGACAAACCAGGACCGATCTATCTGGGTGTAGTAAAACAAGTGACAACATTTGATGTTATGAATGCAAGGGAGTTGATATTTGACGTAGGCTAAGGAATGATAATGAACATGCTATCCATGTAGTACTTCCATAAACTACTACTTCAAAGTACTACGTACAACAGTAGTAAAGTATAACTACAGATATATTACTATGTAGTACTACTAGTAATACAGTAGTACTACAGTATGTAGAGAAAACGTTAGTGATATTGAGTGCCCATTTGAGTTTCTACTGTCCTCTACATTTACCGTCGCATCAGTGCCGCTGCCACGGCACTGACGGCAACAGCACTAGCGACTGCAATGACGCTCAAGTGCGTCACTGAAAGCTCCTGATTAATGCTCTCAGCAATGAAAGAGTTCACTTTCAACCACAAACTCGGCTCTGGTAGCTCCTTCAAGTGTTTGATCATCAATTCACCTTCACCTTCCACTTCGAACCCCAACCGACGATAGAAATTGCGTACACCCACTCCTGCAATCACTGCTACCTTTTTGTATCCATGAGCACGAGCGATCTCCTCCGCTTTCATCATTAGCTGCGTACCAAGCCCTGTGTGCTGCGCGTGTGAACCTTCTGCATCATTCGCACTACTAATTGCGTTCTTCTTCGTCTTGCTGATTGCAGCTACCAGTTGTCCATACACGTGGAGTTCTCGGATCAAAGCAGCACCTTCCAGCTCCGGGAAAATACCGCCACCAGCAGACTGTGAAAGACGCAGTCTAGCAAAGCCACAGATCTTGGATCGGTCCGGAGTCTCAAAGCTGATGAAGTACTCGTCACCTTCGTTGGCCTCGTACTCACGGATAACACACTCAGCAGAGGCAATAGCAGCATCGTCAGTCTTTACCTCACGACACCGAATGCACTTACAGGGCGTTCCTCTCGCAAGCATCTTGTTGCCAATCACTTGACGTAGATTCGGCTCATCCATGCCGCCTAGAATGTACTGACTTGGGATATCACGGATCACTCGGTTAAGACGGATCCACGGATGCACTTCGGCCTTCACGTCCATCAGCAGTTCGATCAGCTTGTCATCAGGATACGGCACGAAACTTCCTTCGTCATACCACTTTTTAATCACCGTCCAGGGGGTGATTTCACACGGGTAAATCTTCCATTGGTCCGCGTGCAAGTCGGGCGAGTGCAGTACATAGTCGAACATTGCCCGATCTTTCTCCGGGTCGCTGCCTGGCAGATTCGGCATCAGGTGAATGTCCGTTTTGTAGCAGCAATCACGAAGCAGTTTAAGAGCAGCAACTGCATCTGCCAATTTATGACCTCGGTTGATCTTCTTAAGAATGGCATCGTCCGTGTGCTGAATACCCAACTGCACACGAGTACAGCCATACCGCCGGAATCGACGCAGCTCCTCCGGAGTAATGCAATCCGGCCGCGTTTCCAGTGTGATACCGATGATCTTGACGGCTGCCGTCTCATTCTTCAGCTTCTCCTCGTCCAGAGTGTGGCGTTCACGCTTCTCCTTGTCAAAGAACGTATTCGCTGCGTAAAACAAGTCACGGATGAACAACTCCTGATACTCCACGGGGTACGAAGCCCACGTTCCTCCAAGCACCAACAGCTCAATTTTATCCACAGGATGTCCATTCATCGCCAGCGTCACACAGCGATCGCAGAACTGCAGCACTGGGTCAAAGTCGTTCCTGTTGGCACGCAGAACGCTCGGCTCGTCGTGCAAGTAGCTTCTCGGCTGGTCCGGCTCGTTCGGACAGTAGTAGCAGTTCCACTGACAGCTGAACTTCTGCTTCTTACCGTTCACCTCCGGGTACGGACTCGTGAGCACCGTGACCACTAAAACACCCGACTGACTCTTCTGAGCCTTCTTCACCAGCAATTTCTCCAGTGTCAGACCCTTAGGAGCCTCGTTCTTTTGCACCAGCAGCCCCAGCACGAACTTCATTTGGGATTTCTTGGGCAGACACTTGAATTTGCGTCGCAAAAGCACGAACGTCTTCTCCAGTTCTCGCGCTGTTTGTGGGTCGTGCTCTACTAGGAACCGACCCATTTCCTCATATTTGGGCAGTTCGTCCATGGGCACCAGCTTGTCCCAAGACGCATATATGTCTTCCACACACGTATTCTTCCAGTCCGGGCCCTGACTGCGCTTGTATGTGGCGGGGTCGTTCACATCGGGTCGAGGCAGTTCAATAGCTTCGATATCCGTCGCTGGCTCGGCTTGTAGAGGGCGTGAGGAGACCGCAATTGCTGGAGCGGTAGACAACTCATTGACAATGGTCGTAGAGCTGATTGCAGCGCTGGAAGCAGCGTCCGAGATCGGTGCTGGAGTCTGCACGTCCGTCATGATGAAGCCGATGAACACGAGTGGACGAGAGCGTTTCACAAATATCCCAATGTAAATTTCTAATTTCACGACAAATTTCGCCCACGAAAAAGAATGAATTTGAAAAGTGGCCTGACTCACTAAAAGTTTCAATGGATTTGTTGGTGGTAAGCGCAATCTCGGCGGTTGTACTGGCGGCTGCGTACATTTCCGTCTCGGCGACAATTGGCATTCGATCGCAGGCTCTGCGGGCTTTATTGCTGCAATTGCTAGGTTTTATCCAAGGAGTTAACGTTAAGTGGGTTACAGACCCGGATTTGGCTATCCAAGTGCTGAAAACGAGTGGTGACAAAGGAGACGTGATCGAGACTTTTCTCTCACTACCGGCATGGAAACCTGTAGTTTCACTCGAGTCAGTGAATGGAGAACAATGGCAACGCATGAAGTCTCGGTTTATAAAGGTGATGCATGTGCTCCAGCCAATCTCAAATCTCACGACCATTTTCGAGACCCGCGGTCGAGAATTGGTTGCGTCCAAGACGGTGATCGACGCACTGAAGGTGAACGAGCTCTCGGTGGCCTGTTTCTATGAGTGGGTGTTTGAGCGGAAGTTTGAGCTCGAAAACTCGGCAGTGGCGTGTCAAGCGACGTGGGAATGGCGGAAACAGCTCGCGCTCAAAGGTAAAGCAGATTCTACGGTGAAGCAACAGACTGTCGAGTGGTGTTTGGACGAGATTCGACGTACCCCACGACTATACAACTTGTTTGAGGAAAAGTGGGCGGAACCAGAGTATTTCTCGCTCATTTTGCAGCCATTTGTGATTTCTCCTGCAATTAACCTGACTGACGTCGCTGTGGCGGTTAAGGAGTGGGTTCGAGTCACTTCAGCGATGCAGTCCGTGACGCCAGAGATTATCCGCCAGTGTGTGTGCATTGCGCACCCATTTCCTGTCATTGAAAGATACTTTTTGGACGGTTTTCCTACGATGGACATCGCACCGAATACGCATGTTTTAATTCCGTTGGATGAAATGGCAGGCGATGCATTTGCTGCAGGCGTTGACTTGACATTTGGAGCTGGATCCCGAATTTGTGTGGGACGTCACATGGCCATGAAAGCGATGGTTGGACTCTTTATGGATGACTTGGTGCGGTCAGACTTGTTCCAGCCCAAGTTGAATCATAAGTACTCTGGTCGACACAATGACGGGAAGGAAACAGTGGCTGAAATTCTTTATCAGGCGGCATTAGTTATCCAAATGGTTGCTGCTGCTGTTGCTGATCGATTTTTAAGGAAGCGCCCATCGTCATCAACGTCGTAAGATTGACAAGACACTACAAGAATAAGTTTTCTGATAAACAAGAGTTGGAAGCTGGAAAATTTGAGTTTTAATGTTAAAACAAAATGAATTTACGGTTACGATCACTGCAACTTCCAAAGTCTAATCTACAATACTATTGTAACGTTAGTATCAATTATTAAGCCCAATCAGCTTAAGCTCATGGAAGGAATTCCTTTCAACACAAAAAAAGATTATATTTTTCGTGTTCCCTTCTTGATTCCAATGGCAAGAAGGATCCTTCTATCTATCTATTAGGAAATCTAGCGCTGCTGCAGAATCTGCAACGCTAACTCGATGTTGGTGCGAGCCATCTCCAAGAACGACGGCGTTTTTGAGACCATGTCGAAATTCCGAAGCGTGAAGGCGAAGCATTCGTCACGTAATGAAGAAGAGTTATGCTGGTCGGCAGCTTGGAGAATACTGGAGACGTTGTCAATACACACTGACTTCAGAAGCATCTGTGCGCAAAGTCGTTTAAGACTTTCGATACCGTACTGTCGACATCAAAATTGACGTTAGTTAAACCTCAAAGTCATAACCTAAGTGATTACAGCAGCCCGTACCCGATCTGCAGCTACAAACAGTTCTTTGACATCAATATCTGCGCCAGTGAGGCGATCGGTATACACATACTCCAGCAAGGAAAGAAACGTCGCTCGGCTGACGTCGGAAACGATTACTTCACGAGCAGTACTTTCAATCATCTATGATCACAAATTTCATCATTAGCCTAGCAATGGTGAATAGCATATAACCTCCATCCCTTACCTCTCCAGTAAACATAGCTTTGAAGTAGCTGCAGCGCACGCAGAGGCTCTTGTGACCGAAAACTGGAACTCCTTCAACTGTAGTAAAAAGTCAAAACATTGGTGAGTTGCTACAACAGATTTCATCATTAGCCTAGCAATGGGAATAGCATATAATCTCCATCCCTTACCTCTCCAGTAAACATAGCTTTGAAGTAGCTGCAGCGCACGCAGAGACTCTTGTGACCGAAAACTGGGACTCCTTCAACTGAAGTAAAAAGTCAAAACATTGGTGAGTTGCTACAACTTTCTGACTGAATCGTTCGGGCAGGTAGCACTTACCGATAAAAGTCACATCACTCATAAGTTGATTGTTAACAAGAGAGCGCATGTGAGCGATTGCGGAGCCTTCTTCATCGGGCTCTAGTTCCTTGTGAGCTTTAGCTTTAGCCTTCTTTTGAGGCAAACGGATTTGCTTAAAGCTGACTACATCCTTGTGACCAACCAAAACAATTAAGTTGCCGTTATTAATGCATCCAGCTGGAGCACTGCCCTTCGGAGATAAACCGTCATAAGCAACAGCTTCCCAAGTGTTTGAGTCTGACAATAAACAGTAGAATGTTAGCTGAGACCTTAACGAATTCAATCAGATCAGCAATAATTCGTACCAAGGTCCAGCACATACAAATCTGGGTTTGTCTTGCCACCAAATACGACAAGAGAATTGTTGTGCAGTGTTACAAGCGAGTGATGGGAGCACTTTGGTGACGTGCCCTTCGTTTCCAGAGTAGACCAAACGTGGGTCTCTATTAGCAGAAACAATCATAAGTCAGAATATCACTTATTCTCTTTGTAGAGCAGAATGTCAGCGTACCGAAGTTAAAAACGTGAATATCATTGAGGTAGCCCAAGTCATGGTCATATCCACCAAAGAGTAAACAGGTTTTCTCATGCACAATCATTGTGGCTCCTTCTCTGAAGTAGCACAAACCGTTGGTTTATTTCTTACCAACGCATATTCTTCGTTACATATAACAAATTCCTTACCGAGGGTACGGAACTTCTCCAGTGGTGCGGACTAAAGACCACGAGTTGGTTTCTAATAAACCGAAACGATAAAAATTAACGTTAAAACATCATAGAAGCTTCAGTTGGGGTACAGTCACGTACCCAAATTAAACGAATGCATGTCGTTCACTTGGCGACCAGAATCCTGTCTGCCGTATTCGCTGGAGCTGCGGCTGGAGATCGACTCGCGGTCATAGTGACTGTCACTGCCTCCAAATATGTACATAGCGTTTTCTACCAGAATTTATTAGCAGTTGGAAATGTTTTCAAATGATAAACCTTCGAACACTTACCATACACCACTGAAGCGTGTCCATATCTCGGCGTTGGCTGTTGTCCCGCATTCACAAACACATTGGTCCACGTTTGGGTCACTAAACTTTCAAAACTTAGCAAAATAAATCATTTACAACTAAAAAACCAATTTACGCACCAAAATTGTAGGAGAAAAAGTCGTTTAAGCGCTTGTCTCCGTCATAGCCGCCAAACACATAGAACGAGTCTTTGTAGACAACTGCTGAATGGCTTTTACGCGGACTTGGAGCCACACCATTGCCCAATACAAGTTTTGTAGACAACTGCTGAATGGCTTTTACGCGGACTTGGAGCCACACCATTGCCCAATACAAGGGACCACTCTTTCCGTATGAGATTGAACTCGTAGAAGCTGTTGGTGGGACGGAGCACCGTGTTGCGAATCGGAGCTGCAGGAAGGTTGCGGTCTGAGTGGTATTACATGTACACGGTATCATGTGTTGCGAATCGGAGCTGCAGGAAGGTTGCGGTCTGAGTGGTATTACATGTACACGGTATCAGTCAGCTAATTCCCTGAAATACCAGCAGAAAGTGCTACAATGGTCCGCCCTAGTCGGTCACGTAGTTTCACCTCCGAAAATGTAGAGCGAGTCTTTGCGAACGGCGCTGGCGTGGCCGGCGTCAATGAGCGGCGCTTCTCTGGGGTTCACACAGGGAACCGTAACCCAAACTGGTTGGTCGGTCTGTTCGTTGATCGTCATTCTCTTAACTTTGTAATGAACTGCTACTGAACGTCGGACTGAGCAGAAACGAAAGTGCACGTTAATTAAGTCCACGAGGCCACGTTGAGAGCGACGTCGTCCAATTGAGGACTTTGCCTGACCTGGGTCGAAACTGGTGCCTGACCGACGAGAAGGCGAAAACGTGGTACGAGTGTACAAGTCGGACAAGAAGTGGCGATTTGAACAGCTTGGCCAAAAAAAACATGCATAAGGACCCTGTGCGAATTAACATGTAAATAGGGTTAAGTCGAGAATATTGATAAATAGAGGAAGGACGATACATGTACGGTATGCTCCAATTCTTATTAATAGCTTGCTTTCTGGTTTGCAACTGTACACTACGGTATTAATAGGCTCTGATATATTAGTTTATACCGTCATCAATACACGTGGCTTATCATAAGCATTGCCTGTTCCAAGTACCGTGCTGTGCTGCCATAAAGGTATTTGTCTGCAAGACTCCGATTAATAGCATGGTAGACTGCATATATCGTCGTGTACCTACAAAGTACATGCACATTTATTAATATTCTGGTCTTGTACTGATTGTACTGCTGGTTTCCTGTGTTGTCAGTTGTTGCTCTCTAGTAACATCAAAGTCTAAAGTTCCCGACGGCGACGGACGATTTGCTGCGATGATTGCTCGAGGCAACCAACGTAAATCTCTTGTCTATCGACGGCGACGGACGATTTGCTGCGATGATTGCTCGAGGCAACCAACGTAAATCTCTTGTCTACATGTATCAGGCTACGCGCGGAGAAACTCCTGAAGGTACAGTGCTTACAGTAATTAATCTGACTTCAAAATTGCCAGTCTGCGTTCAAAATTAGTTTATATCAGTCTAATTCATGTGGACCAAGAAGAAACTATTAGTCTGAACAATAATATTCAGAATTGGTCAACATGAAACAAGACAGAGCCCAATGCTCATCGACAGTATTTGCCACCCAATGCAAAGGATCTCGGTCAGCCTGAAGACTTATTTGTCATAATGAAGATCGAGGACGTCTGGTCTCGCATGTGGAACGAAAAGAAGATCCAGCTTGTTGAGGACAAAGAGTGGCAAAACAAGGCGAGGAAAGATGGCAGCTATACTCGCTCGGGTACCGAAGCAGTTGTTTAGTCGCAGAGTACAGCCAAGTGGTGCTTTAATTCTAAAAATGGTATGTTCATACTTGTCTATGTGGAATTCCACTAGACTATTTTGCGTGAGTTCGCTGAAAATGTGCTTACATAAATTAGTCTGTAGTGGTGATCCCTGGTGCAACTCGTGAATAAATTTATTTTGCTACTCACGTTTAAGGTTTGTTCCTCGACAATCCACAAGTTGATGGTGCCTGCATCAACTTCGTAGTGACCGAGCCAAAAGCACCACAAAGTTGATATTGACGAAACAATGCGTCTTCAACTAAAGTAGGGTTCTTGACGAAAGTACGAGTCATCGCTGAAAGTATTACTAAGTAGTTGTCGACGAAAGTATTGGGTCTCGACGAAAGTGTTAGCTCTCGACGAAATTACGTGTATACGATAAAAGTGCGTGTTTCCGACATAAGTATGTACCATGTAACTGGAAGCTTACGTTACAGTAAAAATAATATTATTGGGCATGTATTTGGTAAACAAATTTTGGATGAATCAAAATGCAGACGCGAGCGGTACTTTTAGCAAATCAGACACTGACCTGATCCATCCTAAAAGTAGCAGGATACGGCAGACACGAGCTCAACGAGCCGTGGGCTATTTGGAAGCAGCGCGAGCAGGGGAAGAACATGTCGTACGGCGACACGCTTTTCAAGCTCGGGGGCCTCTCCTGGCCAGCAGTGCGTGGGTCACGTCTCTTACGCGCACTCACCCGCGCCAGTCGCAGCCCAAATGAAACTGAAGAAGATTTGAGTGAAAACGATCAGTTTGACGCCGAGTTCCCGTACGAATTGGAACTGTGCGTTCCAACAGCAGGTCACGTCGCTCTTGTCTTGGTGCGTCGACCTCCGGGGCTACAATTAAATGCGCCTGCAGTGGCACGTAGCTACACGACATCTAGCGCCCACACATCGGCAGCTCCAGCTGCTCCTCGTGTTGTTTACGTGTTGGATGCTCTTCCCCCTTCCAGACGCGCAGGGTACGAGGAAAAATCATTTCCAAGGAGAACGAAGAAACCCCCGGGGGTACAATTACCTGCTCAGCAAATAGACGAGCTGGAGCTGCTCCAAGAGCTCTTTGCTCCTCATACAAGAGCTGCAGGGGGCAAAGAAGGCACTGTACTAGTTAAAGCTCCTCTTTTGTGTGCCCGTTTTGATTGCAAGGTGGTCTCCATTCGGTTTCTTCGCAGTGGACGGAGTGTACAGAACCCTTCGAAACTTAATCGCAGTGGAAGTCGAGGACGGACATTTGATTCGTCAACGGGTGGGACGTCTTCGTCCAGAGTTCTTGGAGCAATAGCCCCATTAAGGTGTGTTGTAGCACGGGAGGATGGGATGGCGTTTTTGTGGGAATGGCAGGCAGATTTATTCCAGTGGGTGTTTCTAAACCGGTTGTGCTTTTTAGAGAATCCAAATCTTGCAGGCAGATTTATTCCAGTGGGTGTTTCTAAACCGGTTGTGCTTTTTAGAGAATCCAAATCTTAAATGGACGAGACCAGTAGCGGCTTTTACAACGGCAGATTTACCACTGGATAGTAGTATAGCGGGTCAGAGTTTAAATGGAGAATCTGGAAGTAGCAGACGTCATAAATTTGGATAGTAGTATAGCGGGTCAGAGTTTAAATGGAGAATCTGGAAGTAGCAGACGTCATAAATCTGGATCCAGTGGCTCGACAGAACTCGTGTGGTGGTCAACTGCTACGAAACATGAGCCGAGACTGAAACTGCGTCGGCTACGCTTTGAACGTGCGACGGATGCACTACGAGCTACTGATGTGGTTGTGGGCAGTGCGTTCACGCCAAAACCGGGTTGTGCTGATATTGTCAGTCTGTTAAGCTCAAAGCTTGGACTTTTCTCGATTTCGAAGAGCCATGGGGTTTTCTTCCGGAGCTCGACGGCTTCGCTTCGCACTGTAAAGCTGAGCTGGTCCAATGTTTTCTCGGTCAGTGACGGATCTCCTCCTCCTGACGTGTCAGAAGTGGGGATTTGCTTGCATAGTGTGACTGGTGAACTTCTCATTTTAACTCACAACTCCGGCGAAGTGTATTTGGTGACACCAAAGTCTTCAAGCTGTTTATCTCCCAGCAGTGATGGCAATTCGGGCGATGATGAGACTTGTACGACCCTTTTCGCTCGGAAATTGACTACATTGACTCCCTGGCCACAAAGTAGCGATGCCCAAAGTACCCATGATCAAGACTTCGAAGTGTTAGATGTAGCAGCACACCGCCACGTTCTCTTCGTGTTGACACACCGTGTCCCCATGATCAAGACTTCGAAGTGTTAGATGTAGCAGCACACCGCCACGTTCTCTTCGTGTTGACGCACCGTATGATTCGCGTGTATACTCTGATAGCTGGTAAACACCTTGAAGATGTCAGTTTGCCGGAGATTTTTGCCAACGCTTCGCAGCAGCAGCGGATGTATGGCAAATACAA
This sequence comes from Phytophthora brassicae, assembly GCA_024679045.1. Classification (NCBI taxonomy): domain Eukaryota; phylum Oomycota; class Peronosporomycetes; order Peronosporales; family Peronosporaceae; genus Phytophthora; species Phytophthora brassicae. The sequence continues at coordinate 31,555 of JAIKVB010000031.1, read as the reverse complement.
ATTCTGGACCAGTTCAGGAAGTGCAAGCTCTGTCGGTATTTGGTCTCCGGGTGGATTTTGGACGATCCGCCTGCCTCCTGTTAAGAATGTGGCGGCGGCGCTGCATCAACCGATGGTACTGAGCCAAAAAAACAAGCTTGTGTCAGCAGAAACGGACCCGGAAGCCGCGTTCTTGGCAGTGAAAGATTACGGTACAGGTGCGATGCATCTGGATGCAGTGCGTTACGCACTCGAAGTTCTAGAGCGCGTGACTCCTTCGGCGATGGATCCGACTCAAAGTCACCCTGAAGCATGGGAAGCCGTGTGGCAGACAGTGTCCAGTCCAGCATTACTTTTGGCGTTACTTGATAATCGAGCTACATCAGAGCACGTCGTCAGCGAATTGGCACAACACGTAGCTGCTATCTATCGACTTGCGAGTGGAATTCGCTCATCTGGTCGTCTGGATTGTGGAGGCGCAACCAACACAAAGGAGAATCATTTGCTTCGACTCACTCCTGCTAACCTGGAGTCACTGCACCATCTCTCCAATTGGATCGTCCTGGCAAAACGAAAGCTAGCACGTCTAGAAGCAAGTGGTGATAATCTCAAGAAGTCAACCTCTGTCCAAGATGAATCTGGTGCCCGCATATCTCGCACGATAAGCGAACTTACGAATGTACTCGCTAATGACGATGACTTGTCGATAGCACAGGAGGGACGAGACAACCTGCAACGTAAAGAGTCCGTAGTTGACCCCGAAGACGCACGCAATTTTCGACTGAGCCGTAAACTGCGGCCTATGAGCAGTTTGCGTTTTGCTGCTGGTTGTAGCACCAGCTCAGAGCGTCAAGGTCAACAGTGGCTTGTACAGCTCGAGTCTTTTCTTCTAGATGGTGTAGCGTTCAAGGATCAACACCACGACGGTCCGCATCGCATGATCAGAGCAGACTCAACACCAAGTCATCGTTTATTCCATAGCGAACGAGTGCTCGCTGATTTCCGCCATGTTGCGGCATCATCATTCTCGAAGCACATGTACTTGGAGTCGATGAGCCGCTTGTACCTACTGTACGAGCCTGAGTCACTGCTTCCGTTTATCCACTGCGTTGAGCGCTTCTGTCCACGGCTTTTCTCACTGTCTGGTCATCAACCTTTGGCTCGATCTCACGCGGAGCGAGCGATGAAGCTTTTCCCACCGCTGGAGTTTTTCAAGAATAAAATACTCGAAGGAAATGGAACCAAGAGCGTGCAAGCGGCAAAGGCTTCACTTCTGGCGTATGTGGACCTGCTGAGCTACTGCAGTCACCACATCGAAGCGTGTCGAGCACTACTGCAGTGCCATTTGTACAAGGAGAGCAAACATAAGTTCTCACTGTTGCTGAAGAATCCACAATCTGAACAAAATGCTGGTGACAATGTGCAAGAAGAGGAGACCCGTGCACGCGCAACCGCCTCGAGTGCTGTTGCTGAAGAATCCACAATCTGAACAAAATGCTGGTGACAATGTGCAAGAAGAGGAGACCCGTACACGCGCAACCGCCTCAAGTGCTGTTTATTTCCTGCTTTTGAAGTACTGTATGGAGTATCGAGATGCTGCGGAGCTAAAGACATTGCTGATGCTGAAGCCAGAGCATGTGGACATGTTGCATGTACTTCGGGCACTCCGTACCACTTTTTCGTCCGGCTCCAGCCACAAACAACTTAAATGTGAAGGAACATGCGCAGGTGTAACTGTTGGTGACTTACGATCAGTGCTCGTCGCTCTAATGCAGCAACGTCGGGCGGGGTTGGCAAAGTGATAGCAGTGGAGCAATAGGGAGCTCCTCTATTCAGAGTAATTCATCTACAAATACCGAGTGAAAAGAATGCTGTTCGAAGAAATTCCAGCCATGATTTGGCAAGCGGTTTTATTCGCTAAGAGCATTGACGCCTCGAGCGACTTCGGCTCAGTCACCTTGTACTGAAGTACATCGTATTGGGTATTGGTAAAACTCATCACCATTGCCGGCTTCACGTCTAATTCTTCCCTGCATTCCATCAGGGCAGTACATTTCCTCGTACTTTGGTCATCTTCTCTTTAGTCCTTTTATTCGGGTCTGGTGTGGATACCACTTTCCACTGGTGGGGTTAAAAGTTGGATTGTGCTTGTCTTCGGTGGGCTTGGAAACCCTATTGGTGGCCACGGATAAGCTGCCGGGAGTGGAGCAATAGGGAGCTCCTCTATTCAGAGTAATTCATCTACAAATACCGAGTGAAAAGAATACTGTTCGAAGAAATTCAAGCCATGATTTGGCAAGCGGTTTTACTCGCTAAGAGCATTGACGCCTCGAGCGACTTCGGCTCAGTCACCTTGTACTGAAATACATCGTATTGGGTATGGGTAAAACTCATCAGCATTGCCGGCTTCACGTCTAATTCTTCCCTGTTTTCCATCAGGGCAGTACATTTCCTCGTACTTTGGTCATCTTCTCTTCACTCCTTTTATTCGGGTCTGGTGTGGATACCACTTTCCACTGGTGGGGTTAAAAGTTGGATTGTGCTTGTCTTCGGTGGGCTTGGAAACCCTATTGGTGGCCACGGATAAGCTGCCGGGGACATTTTGTCTTGGGTGAAGGTCCGGGTAAATTACAGCTCGGCGGGGACTTGACGACCTTGGTCGGAGGACAGACATGTTCAGCCTCCTCCACAGCTGCGTAGGCCATCATTAGCAGAACAATGCATGGTTGCTATTAGTTGATGAGCTGCTTTTCAAGCTTACCATGCTGTAAGGCTGTACTTGCTCAACATGTTTCCTCCCACTTCCGCCTACAAAGCAAATAACGAAAAGTTCTGAGCTCTCATCGAGGATCATTCAGGACAGGATTCTTTCTTTGGTCAACTAAATATCACTTGCCCATCAAATTTGAAGCACACTCGTATCCGATGTAGAAAAATGTATATATATCAGTCATTAACAATCACTGTCTGGCAGCGTCCTCATGTCCGCTTACCAAAAATCTACGCCTGTGCTTCCCAAAGAATTGTGCTTGTCTTCGGTGGGCTTGGGCGTCGGGAAACCCTATTGGTGGCCACGGATAAGCTGCCGGGGTAATTTTGTCTTGGGTGAAGGTCCGGGTAAATTACAGCTCGGCGGGGACTTGGCGACCTTGGTCGGAGGACAGACATGTTCAGCCTCCACAGCTGCGTAGGCCATTATTAGCAGAACAATGCATAATTGCTATTTGTTGATGAGCTGCTTTTCAAGCTTATCATGCTGTAAGGCTGTACGTACTCAACATGTTTCCGCCTACAAAGCAAATAACGAAAAGTAGTGAGCTCTCATCGATCATCTAAATATCACTTGCCCATCAAACTTTATTAAGCTATAGAAAAAACGTAAATATATATTTCAGTCATTAACAATTGCTGCCTTACCCAAAATCTACGCCTGTGCTTCCCAAAGAACAAGCGCCACTGAGCGTTGTACCCACTGCGTCTTTGGGAATGCAGAGCCCTCTGCATTCACAGCCACCGAGAAAAGTAAAGTATCGCGTTTGCTGCTCGAGTACACGGGAAGCTGTCGGAGAGTATCCGAGCTTGCTTCAGCGCGTGGAGCCCACCGCAGATACAAGGCTGAAAGACTGTTGCGAATTTCGTTCGAAGGTGCAAACCCAGCAAAGTTCCACGTAGCACCCTCAAGCAGAAGCCCCCGAGCGTTAAATCCACCTGGCGATGAAGTCGAGGGATCTTCCACATCAGCAAGCAGACGCAGCTCATCCAATGAGCAGCCAAGATCCGCAGCAGCACTTTGACGTGCAGCTGTTACGAAAGCCTCAGGTGAAAAGAATCCACCCAGCCATACACCACCAGCTTGCTGCAGTAGCTCAGTCGGGGCAACCTGTGCCAACGCGTTCAACTGGTGAACACGATGAGAGAAATCCGAAAGCCACTCGCTGACGTTTAAATCTCCAGAAACACGGTACAGCTGTGCCCACTGCTCAGGAACCTGCTCACGGTAAAGCGTTCGCATGGCTTCGCGGGTTTCGTTTGAAGGCTTAGCCTTGTAAGCACACACGCGCTGTACTGTTTGTAGCAGGCCAACCACGCTATCCATGAACTTAGCTCCAAGTTCTAGCTCGCGGAACATGCAACGGTAAACAGGGTTGCCGAAGTGCATCGGGTCCCGGACTGTAGGTACTGCAAGTCCTTCCGCAGGGAACAACTCCAGCCATGCGCCAACACGGTGATCCAAGTCCTGAACCCACTTCGGTCGGGCATCTTCACCCTCCGCCGCAGCAGTACCCAGCACCATTTTGCTCTCATCATCCGCTCCAGCCGCAACCTCTCCGCCTTCATTTCCATAGAAGTCCTGCATAACTTGAAGGTTGCGCAGCATTCGTCCGCCTTGACTGATAAGCACCATCGTCTCCGCTGAGCGCGGAAGGCCCATCCATGACGGCGGGTTCGTCGTTGGCAGTGCAAGCACCCACTCCATAAACTGCGCCTTAGTCTTGCCTTCTGCAATCACTAAACCAGCATCGTTGCCGGCACCTGGTGCAACAAGCTCAAATGTGTTATCGTAGCTAGCCGCTGTGAAGACGTGCTCCAACAGTGTATCCATAAGCTCCTGGTCGAACGTGTTATCCACGCGACCACCATAGACCGACTCCTTCAGTGTAGTTCGGATAGCTGTCCATGGAATTTTGTCGGGTGCAACATGTGCGCGGCTGCTGGCCACCGAGTCTACCCAACGGTCAATCACGTCACAAGCGCCACGGAAGTCTGACTGGCTAAACTCGTAAGTCTTAGACCAGCCAATTGGCACGTAGCGCAGTCGTTCGTGGACCAAAGCGTGGAACCAAGCTAGTAGCAAGTACAGACGTGCACGCTCTGCCGGCGAAGTGTTCATGCGTTCAGCTGCCACCGTATCCAGCGACCTCACCATGCTTAGTTTCATACCACTCGGTGGCTCGAACACGAAGACGTCACACATCCGGACCAGGTTCACAGGCAAGTTCGGGTTGATCTCGCTTGTAAGAAACAGGCGGAAGTTCGGGTGTACACTCTCGCGTGCGTTGTAAAGTTTCTTCTCCACACTAACTAGCCAGGATGGGCACAAATGAACGTTGCGCAGCAGCAGCCATGTGCCGTGCTTCAGAGCTGTGTTCAAACCCTTTTCGGCTGCATCGAAACCTTCGGATGACCCCATCGAGACCGAGTTGTACTTCTTTTGCAGAGCTGCTGCAAGCTCGTCGATTTGCGCGCTAGGATCAAAACCGGTCGTCGAGCATAATAGCACTCCACGCGCTGCCTGTGTATCTTCTGCGATGTTCTTGGAGAGTTCGATCTCGCCTCGCCACGGGAACGACGCGGTAAACACCAGCTCGATATATCGCTCTGACGCGAACATAATACGATCCGGTCGTAAGAAATGAATAACAATCATGTTTCGGAACGCAGCACGACGAGGGCTTGCTGAAGCCGCTAGATACTCAGCATCCCAGTCGACAGGGAGTGCATCTTCCGCTGACGGAATTCTCACAAAATCATTCCACTCGGCGGTATGCTCACGCACATGTGCCTCAAGGTGCTTAAAAGTCGACAGCTTGATCAGCTTCAACAGCTGATCCATTTCGGTCTTAGAGAAGGCCGGTAGCAACTGTTCAAACTCACTACGCTGGGACCCGCCATCAGCCTTCAAGAAAGCTGCTGAACTTCCAAGAAGCATGTCCATGTCCTCATCGGTAGGTCCATCAAACGTATTACTGTCGTCCATGGTCGTCTTAGCATCAGCAACAGCAGCACTTTGCTGCTCGAGTTCCAAGTAAATTTGGGACAGCCGCAGGGCGAACATGAGTTTGTCGTTCTCGGCAAGGCCTCTACTAACGCGACCAGCAAGCAGAGCAAACAATCCAGTGGAAATCCTGCCAAGGCGATTTGATTCACCCACGTCAGTGGGTCGGGCCAACACTTTCGATAGCAGCGAAAGGAAGAAATTGAGTGAATACTGGTACAAGAAGTGCACCGAGGACAAACTCTCCAGCGCAAAGAATAGGCGTGAGCTTGCTTTCGCAAGCGGACGGTAGCGACTGGTTGCTGCCTCTACGAGGGTCATGGTCGATTCCGTCTCAGCCACTTGCTGCGAAATCTGTGCTGCCTCTGCCTTCATACTCTCCAGAGCATTAATCACGCGGTCATCATCTAAAATGTTGCCCTGCACATTGTTAATTTGCTGTAGCAATGAGTCCTCAAGCTCGCGCAGTTTGGCTTGGTATTCACCCTGCAACTTTAGAAGATTGTTGCGTTTTTCCTCTGCTTCAGGCTGTTCGCTCTTCAGAAGAATACTTAATCCCTGGCTCTCCAGCGAACTGGGAGTAACAGTAAAATTCACAAACGTCACTCGGCTGCAAATATCCGGTGAAAAACGGCATGACGGGTCTCTTGTAATCAGGAAGAGACGGAAATCTGGAGAGTAATCGATTTCCTCACCAGCCAAGCGAATCAAAACGCGCCCACCAGTCTTGTACAGCTCTCGATTTAAAACAGGGTTCAAAATTGGATCAATGTTCTCCACTTCGTGAACCAAGAGGGCTGTGCCAAAGCGAATGGCACTAGCTAGCACTTTCATAAAAGAGCTGTCTAGGAATGATGTCTGAGAAATCTTTGTGTTGGTCTTGAGACTGTAGTACTTCATAATGAAATTGTTCGCTTGCCCTGATGGATCGATGATCAACGGGAAACGATGGAAACGCTGCAGTATAATCGCATTTTCGTAGCATAACTCGTCAGAGGGCAAGTCGCTCATCTGCCACTCCAACTGTTCGTTCGGGCGCGATAGATAGTCCACAAAGCTCAACTGCGGTTTCGTACTGATGCCCATAGAATCTAAGATGTCTCTCCAGTCTTGAACCAGAATCTTTCGCTGTTGGAAATCAAGGAAACCGATATATGTGAGGAACGCAGCTGACAGTAACGTGTCCCCAATGAGCGTCTTCATCTGGGCATCAAAACCATTCGATCCAGCTTCCCATCGCTCACTTTCCTGCAGCAGGCTCTTCAGAAGTGCCACAGAACGCTCCACTTTCTTCGACACTGAAGCCATCCCGTTCGTGATTACCTGTGCCTCGTTAATCAAGGCCGCATATTCATGCTTATAGCTCTCGATACGGACTTCAAGCGCGTCAATGGTCGTTTTAGCTTGCTCATATCTCTCCCGCAAACTGGCTGACTTATCAACCAACGTCTGCACTTCGTCGCGCAAAGGTTGAATCTTGTGCAGAATATTCGTATAGCTAATCTGTGATACAATCCACTTGTACAAAGGACCACAAGCCTTCGAGGCCCGATTAACCTTTTCGTAGTCAAATTCATCGCCCTTGTCGATATAGTTAGTCTGGATAGTGTGGCGTTGGCGCGCTGTTAGCTTCTCAGAGTCAAAGTTAACAACTTGGGAAATGAAGTCATCCTTTCGAATAAAGCGACGCAAATCGGCCCACTCCAAGCTTGATTCGCCAAGCATCACGGCTACTGCCTCCATAGTCATTCGGACGGCGGCAGGAGGTCGTGCAAGGGCTCGAATCTCATCCAGCTGTGCCTTACGAATAGAATTTACGGACGATTGAGCATCCAGTAGCGCTGGCTCAGCCTGCGCAAGATCAGCCTCGACAACTTCTTTCCGCGAACGAATTTCTTCATCTTTGCTCGCGAGGTCGGCAGCAAGAGCTTCCGTATCCTTCTTCTTCTCTTGCGCTTCATTTTGCTCTTGGACCATTTGTTGTAGTTTCTCATTGGCTTCAACGTCTTTTTTCTTCAACTCCTTCTCCTTCAAACTGAGCTGACCCTGTAGTTCAGCCACTTGCTCATGAGTAGCCTGCAGTTTCTGCACACCAACATTTAAGTGGAGCTGCTGATCCTCCAGCTGTGCACGCTTCTCAGAGTATAGCGAAACAAAGTGACGAATAAATTCCAAATAGTCTCGAGGAGAAATGTGGTTGTACTTCATGTGACGCTTTTGAAGACGTCGCATGTGCAGCAAAACAGCGTGGTGAAATTGGACAATACTTCCAACCAGCACATCCCGGAAAGTTCCCGAAGCAATATGCGGCATCAGTTTCTCCAATACGTCCGCAGCACCGTCCGGGATAACAAAGTCCGCAGAGCCAGCTAGGTCTAACGTGTTCGTAAACTCGTAGGACACCTGCGCCAGTGCGTGGTCATTCCACGTACCAAACCAGTCGACCACGCATCGGTTAAAGAGAGCGGGAGACGTATTGGTACGGTTCTGGAAGTCGCCTGATGCCGGGTTCATCGTAAACACGACGTGTAAGTTGCGTTGCACTTGTTTCGTGAAGTACCGGAAGAGCTCATCCTCGGTATTCTCCACGATGACTCCGTCGCGTTGCACGGCTTCGCGGCAAGCATGCATAAGAGACGTATATTCGTCGTCTTCAAAAAGACCAGGTACTTCACCCGATGCAAGCAGGGCATTCATACGCTCCAAGAAGGCCGAATCCAGCACGTTGGACTCATCAAATATAAAGCAAATTTTCTCCGCTTCACATCCGCACCGTTTTAGTACAACACGCAGATCGTCGTCAAAGTTGTCCAACGTATAGTTCGAGGTGAGCTTGATCTGGAACACGGACATGCCGTTCATCCAGCTGACAAAACGGGACAAAACTGTTTTTCCAGCACCGCTTTCTCCGACAAGCAGCAAATGGCCAAGCGGCTGGCGCAGGACGCGATCAATGCGTAGAACATGATCAATAACCGAGTCAAACACCACGAGTTGAACATTAAGCTCTTCCTCGTAGAAGACACGCAACCGGGCTTCAATGTGCTTGCGGAGATCAGTCGTCGTAACTTCCGTGTAGTTTTTCGATAGCCACGTGCTGAATAAAATCGGATGTTTGCCTCCATGTTCAACCACCTCGAGAGCTGTAGCACTTTGCGGGAAATGGTTCCGCAAAGTCTCCTTCACCATGTGAAAGCACCATTTTTGCTCGTCCGATGTCACCAATCGATCCATGAAAAGTCGTAGAGCTTCGTGGAAGACCAGCTTAACCAACGTTTCGACGTCAATTTCATACTCCAAAGGCTCAATTGCCTCATACAGCGCACGCATCCATCTTGACAATTCTCGGGGACTGTAAATGTAGTGTGGCTGCATCTCCGCCGTGAATCGCTTCTGGTTGCTATCGTAGACGTCAACCATCGCGTCGGTTAACGGCTGAACATACGACCGCAGCGACGGCGTCAGCTTCAGCAGTGCACGATTAAATGTTCCATAAATCTGCTTCAATGAAGGGTACGACGGGAAGTCAACCAGAAGCACAGGTGCGTGGCGTAGAAGGCGCAAAGAAATAGGCACGCGCCCTGGGTCCGTCGGTGGATTACAAGCACCAACGAATTGAATGCGTTCCAACCGGACCCAAGTGTTTTTGCCTCCTAACCAGAAACCTCCTTGCTCGATCAGTTGCCTCAAGAATGTGATAACTCGTTGAGTTCCATACCGGTCAGCCTCCGGAAGATTTATTTCATCGCAGAAAACGACGAGCCACTTTTCCGGCGCGTTCGGGGACAGCATCATTCCATTGGGAGTACGCTTGTACTCGCAATACTGAGAGAACGTTTTCAGAATAAGATCAGGAGAAGTCCCCGACGAGAAATTGAGGCTCGCAAATTCGAATTCAGGAAGAGAATTGATTGTCGAGGTCAGCGTCATTGTTTTACCACTGCCAGGCGGACCACAGAGAATGAGTGGGCGGTGCTGTGAAAGCCACCCGCGCAACACTTCGACGTGACGAATTGTATCGACTGTTGTCACTACAACATCCGTTGACAGCACTTGATGACTCTCAAGATCCAGTTGCGGGATCGATCGCAGCCACTGGCGCCAGTCACCATCATCAATATTGACTTCGTACTCGAGTAAACTGTTTTCTGGATTTGCCGAAGCAGACACTGGGAAATCCAGGCGGTTCTCTAGCGTCTGAACCACAAAGTCACACAATTCCATGCGATTGACGGAGTCCATGGAACCTCCAAAGCCCCACAAGATCGAAAATACAAACCACTTCTGGACAAAGCGGGACATTTGGTCAACAGTCATAGGGAAATCAGAGTGGCCTTCATTGTACTCGTTGATACGGGATAAACCCCGTCCAAGCAGAGTAAACATTGACATCAGCAGACGCAGCGTCGTAACATCCATGATGTGTGTTTGGCCCATCGACTGCCCCAAACATATTTCGATAACCGATGGCATCCCATCGCCACGACCAATAAGATCCCGTAGTAGAGAAACGTAGGTGTGCGCAGTTTTCTTCGCAAGTTCACTTTCACTTGGTTGTAGCGAGAATGACGAAACTACAGACACGTCATCGCGCATTTTTAGCAGATAGTGCTCCACAATGTGGCAAGTCTTCACCGTATCGTGTGAAAACCAGACCATTCCACAACGACTGACTGTCGCCAAGGTTGCGTAGCGGAGTGTCTCTGTTTCCATCATGATCCACACATTAGGGGGAATCTCAAGACGCTCTCCAGAGGGGAGTGTAAGCAAACGGTTGTCATCAAGCACAGAATTCAAGTTTTCGGCCCACTCTGGATCAACGTCTCCATCAAAAATGATCCAGTGACGTTTATCACTCTCACCTCTCACACTGTTAAGTACTTGGCGCAACAGGTGTGTAAAAATGCCGTCCGTCCATTCCAGCGTAGTATTATCAAGAACACCGTAAAGGTGCTCCTTCGAAAGAGCTTTCGGGTCAATTACGTGGGCTTCACCCTTGACACCATCGACAAGTTCCATAGCATCCATCAACACACGCCACGCACTTGACTTTCCAGTCCCAGAAGCACCAACAAGCATTACACCATGACGAAGTTGCATGACTTGGTAAAGCTGCAGAGCCTTCTCGACCCATTGGTCGTTGGCAACATAGTTTTTCTTCATAGCCAACTCCACGATTTTGGTGCGAAGATTGTCTTCCTCGATACGATGAGCTTCAGTTCCAGGAAATACTCCCTTCAGAAGTGTCTCGAAGACAGGTACATCATTAGAAACCAGCTTCGGCAAAATAGTATCCGTAATGGAACCGATCAGGGCCTTGGTTTCTAGTTCTTCAATGTTCCGAGACAAGGCTTCGTCTTGCGATTGTGTGATTTTTCGCTTGAGCTGGCCAGCACTGACTAGCACGCTCTTCAAAGCACGAAGTCCGAAATCGTAGTGCGGCTGCTTTGAGAGCTGGTCTTCGCACAGGTTAAACAAAAGCACAACCTTCGCAGAAATTTGCTCAGCGGTAGTAATACCCTGAGAGAACAGCATCACCTGTGCAATCAACTCGCGATCCGGGGCAACCATAGCAATACTTCGGAACAGTTGTTTCAAGTTATCTGGCAAGTTGGATCGACCAGCATAACCTGGATTCATCGTCACAAAGATACCTACATCAGGATTCAGCTTTACGCTTTTGCCCAGCAACTCGATAGTTGTGCTAGAGCTTCTTGTGCTTACTTGCGAGCTGTTAGTCATCTTTCCAACTTTCAACGACGACACCCCACTCTGGATTGCCAAAATCTGCTGAGAAACAGCTGACAGCACGCGTTCCTCAAGGCGATTAAACTCATCGAAACATCCCCAGGCGCCAACTTGGCATAAACCCACAAAAATTCGCCCCATCGCCTGGAAATCAAAGTGTTCGTCGCAATTGAACACCAACACGAAACGACCAAGATGGGATCCCAAGGCTTTCACTGACTCTGTTTTACCTGTACCAGCAGGGCCAAACGGATTACCACCCATCCCGAAGTCCAAAGCCTGAGTCAGCGTAAGATAACAACGCTCCGTGAGAGGAGTTTGTACCAGTCGTTCACCGATACCGAAGTACTCAAACCCGTACGAGAAGCTTGCATTGGAAATCTGGATGGTGAGTTTCTTTAGCGGGTCCGACTCCTTAGCCTGAAAGTAGTGCCGCATATGGTATAGCCAACGGAAGTCCTCCGCACTGGTCACTTGGGCCTGACTCAAGCGCTTTGTTACGCTCTTTTGATGAACAAGTTCGGTAATAAGTTGTTCGTACTTTTTCCGGACATCGTTTTTCACATCGGTGAGAACCCGTTCACTCAAAATAAGCAGCAGCTTATCCAGCTGATCGATCACTCCAACCAGGCCATCACCACCAGCCTTCAACACGTTTTCGACTTCACTCGACCATTGAACTTGAGTGGCGAGAATGACCACCTGAGCTGGGAACTCGGACACCCATTTCAAATACGTCTCTGCAGTGTTGTCGGTAGGGTAAGTTCGGACAGCATCCTCCAAGAGAAGTGACAAAGATTTACGCATTTGATCTTCGACCTTGCCCAACCAAATGTTGATTCGTGTATCTTCAGCCGTTTTCACCGGCTCATTAAACCGTACGACCTCGCCTTCACGGGACACCATCCCGAGAATCACACCCGTGGTGTTATCCATCTCCAACGAAGATATCCCAGCAAACATCTTCGAAAGATGACGCTGAATTTGCATCGGCTCCTTGCTGTTGCCGATCATTTCCAGTAAATCTTCATCACCCACAAAATAAAACCGAGGAAATGCCGCACGTTGGCGCTCCAAGTATTCACCCAGCGCACGCTGGACGTTGCCCATCATGTCTTGTTGGCGCTCCAGCGAATGATACAAGTTCGGGATGTTGGCTACATCAACAATCATTGGCTTATGAGCCACACGCTTCATCGTAGAAGTGAACTCGTTATCGACGCTCTGGAAACGCGCAAACTCCTTCGGCAACTGCTGTTTAATATCCGCAGACCCGAAAAAGATGCCTTCAAGATACACCCATCGTCTCTGGACGTCGATCCAGAAGTCGAGAATACTACGAATTTTAGTGAGTTTGTCCTCCCAGCTGGTAGCTAGCTCTGCAAACACACGATAATACGGCGACTGCTTCATGCTGCTTAAGCTGTTCAGATGCTCATCAAGCTTCGCGAACATTTCATCCCACCCACGAATGACCCGGCAGCGATTTTGGTAGTTGACAAGGTCTAGCTGATAGTTAGTCCAGTAATCTGACACTTGACGCAAGAATTCATCCAGCGCCATTTCGCCTTGAGCCGTGCGAATAATTGACTTCAGTTCGTTGTCGTTCGCAGATATTTTAGATTCCCAGAAACTGCGCAACGTTAACTCCGTGAATGGAGAGGAAATATTCAATAGCCGAAGAATCTGTTTCCAGTGACGATCACGAACGGCGTCGGACTTCAGCTCTGATAACAAAGAGTTCATTGCTTTTCTCGACTGGATCAAGGATGTAAAGTACTCAACAGCTTCGTATTGCTGGACGCGAGCAGGGAATCGACGCATTTCCTCAACAATTTCATCCAGCTGCTTTCGAACCTTCCGAGGGTGGACGGCAGACCACAGCGTATCTTGTAGATCATCGACGTGAGCCCAAACCTTTGAAATACATTTCCAGACTTCGTCTAGCCCAGACAGCTCTTCCATGGCTCTTGAAAGATCACTGTAAGAGCTGCGGCTGTCATCGATCGAAGAACTACCCATTCCTGAGACATATGAAATGTTTAATGCATCCAACGCCGCATTTGTTTTGTCTTGCTCACCCCGAAGCAATTGGAAACGAGTATCGTAAATAATAAGTAATTCAGTCGCTGACTTCGGCGATTGTCCACCTTGGAGCGGTTTAGCGCTGTCCCATTCAGTCACAGCCTTCACAATTTTGCTGTCCAACGCACTCTTTTCTTCCATGATCTTAGCCTGAAGCTGAGGTAGCTGACTTTCCATGGCAGCAGTTTTTCTCTCTAGTAGTTGAACAAAGGCTTCCCATTCTCCTTCAACGTTAGCTAGCGACGGCCAGTCAGCCGAAAATCTGTATCGCTGCTTTTTCAGCAAGCGTTCACCCTGCTCAAATGATTCAACAGCTTCTTCCCATTGCATTCGCATCTGACGCATTTCTTGAATAAGAGTGATTGCAGCAACTACTTGTGCAGTGGCAGCTTCCAGAGCATGATGTTCAAGCAGCGATCGCTTAGACGAAATTGTCGAATAAAACGAATTTATTTGATCCCGCAGTAGGTCGCCGAAGTATGCCAAGAATTCGTTATGCCACGCATCGTATTTCACGTTCACCTGTGCTTGCACTTGCTGGTAATTGATCACCATCGGACCGAATCGTTTAGTATTAAAGACAGCATCAAATCCATTGCGCTCGTTTTTGATTTCCACCAGAATCTGCTGCCACTTCCGAAGATCCTCTCCAACGCTACCCAAGGCAGTTTGAGCATCCATGTCCCACAGCGCTTGATATTGCAGCCAAGTGGAGCCGTACTTCTCCACATCGCAAACAGTGACATCCAACACACTGTACGCCTTTGTAAGCAAATCCAAGGGTACCTGATTCAGTGCTTCCTTAAATACAGCCTCTCGACGTCTGGAGCTGGCGCTCTTTCGAGGTGGTGACGATAACGCAGACACAGTTGATTTTCCATACACATTTTCATACGATGACGTTTGAATCTTGGGCAAATTGCACACAGAATTTAACATATTTTGAAGCTGGGCCAGCCAATCACGCCGAGCGTCACCAACTGAAGGCTCCAAGTACAGCACTTGATTCTTCAACAAGATCTGATGAGTTGTCACGGTGAGTCCTGCTTCTGCTAAAGCCGCTTGAAACGACTTTTCATCATGTCGAGGGGCAAATGCTGCAACCCAACGTTGCAGCAGCACCTCGAGCTTCTTGCCGAGAATTCCACTAATTAAAGAGTTTAGGTTCTTTACAAACACATGCAAATTCGCGTACCCAGCCAAGCTCAGCTCGTCAACAAGCGCTTGGATTTTTACCAGTACCACCTGAACGTCTCCAGGCTGGAAGTCTGAGCCGGTCCGAACGCTCTCCAGAAGAGTATCAATGTCGCTAGTCTTCTGCAATAAATCATCCACCTTGTCGTGCAAACGTTCCACCTTGGCAGCAAGGTCGGTGACATACTCACCCAGTCCGTCTGCATGCCATCTCATCTCATTGCCTTTCGTGAATGTCTTGCCGATGGTAGCGCGAACTTCACGAACATACGCTGCCGTCAATGCTTCAAAGATCGGCTGTATACGTCTGCAAGAGCTGGTGTAAGTCTTAAGGCTAGCATCCAGAGACATTGCAAACGGATACTTTGACTTGGCATCCTCAGCAATCATCTTCAGCGTAAAAGGCACCCGATAGCCCAACCACTCCAAGTTTCGAACTTCCTTAAACAGCGTGACAATTTGCTGGTTGAATGCTACAACCAGCTTCTTTTTCTCGCCCTGTGGAGTGTCTTCCGTCACAATGTTCAAAATAATGTTCTTGATGTCGAAAATTGGCATTGCCGCCAAATCGTTCACCCATTGGTCGAAGATCAGTTGCGGATTAAGTTTGGCGATGAATGCCTCGGCGGCTACTTTGAGTGCCTTTCCTTCAACATGCTGTTCCCACCCCACACCAAGAACGCTTTCGACACGCGACAGGAGCATTTTCAGCTTTCGCTCGATTTGCTTTGCCCACATAACCGCACCGGCAATAGGAGGGATATCGCGCAGCTTGCTTGTGCGAGACGCCTCAGAGTAAGCATAATGTGCGCGAAACTTGGCTTGCAAGTTACTCACATCCTCTTTCACGTTTTCGATCAGCTGCATCTGGAATTGTTGTACGGCACTGCGAATGCGGGGGCGGAAAAATAGCGCGTTGTACTTGGAAAACACCCGGAACATCTCATCCGCGTTAGAGGTAGCACTTAATCGAGTGGTCAGACTGCTAATAATGCGGCCCTCAACGCGATCAATGCAGAGGTCGTACGCCTTGCGCAAATTTTTCCAGGCAGTCATACCTTCACCAGATACATCCAATGGGTCAAGCGAATTCAGCTGGGAGTACGCCGAGTTAATTTCAGCGAGTGCATCAGTCGTGCCATCCACTCCACGCGCCTCATCAAGTCCAAACGTGTTCGAACCGCCTAAAACTCTTTGAATCACCTCGCGCAACTTTTCGTGTTGTTCTCTGAACTCGTACAACTCCAATAAACGCTCTTCAATCGCAACATGCTCCATCTGCAGCTCGGAAAGTAATGGGAGCTTCTCGGTATTGATGGATCCTCCCCGTCGCTTGAACAGCTCCTTCGTCAGATCGTAGAGCATCGCAACCTGGCGGTGCCAGTTTGAGAATAGCTCTTTGCATGAAGAAATCAGTTGTTCGAACTGAACAAAAGGAACCTGAATAAGGCTGTACACACGCAGCAAGCTGATCACCTGCTGTGTTAAATCACTCGACATGACCTCCACTAAACGCAAAAGGCGCGACAGATTGTAAGCGTCGGCACCGCGAATCTTCTTCAGGTGAGTGAAGACGAGAGTTACACCCTGGTTGAGTTGGTTAATGTCAGTAGCCGACAAAATAGAGTTCATAGGGAAGTCTTTCGTGAGCGTCATGACACTAGACACTTGCTGAATCGCCGGACCCAGACCATGATCTGCACTAAATGTAACTGTTGCCAGGTACCGTTTGGCTCGTTGAAGCACCGCTAGCGTAATTTCCACCTCCGGTGACTTCAGTTTTTCCTGGACAGCAAGCAACGCACGGTTCAGATCACACCAGAAATTAATCTCCTGCATGGCTGTTCCTGGTAACGGTTCACTACTCAGCAACAATAACAAGCCGATTAGATTTGTAAATCCCTAACATAAATGATTAACTGGAGTACGTACTTGATGAGACGGGTTACTTTTTGAATCTCCTTAATCCACTTGCTCACTCCACCTTGAATGGTGTTTACAAACACCACATCATTCACGTTATCCTCCAGACCAAGAGTTTCCACATCGATGGACACGCCCTTCTCACGAACCTGAGCAAACAGCAGCAAAACCCAGTAAAATACTATTTTCCACGTCACAAACATCAATTCCCTTTCGTACCAGATCCGCCGCCTGCTGAATGAGCGGATGAAAGATCAGGTTCACCTCTGGGATCTCAATGTTCTGCTGATACTGGAGTAGTGCAAGCTCCAGCTCCTTCATCCTGCGTCGGATCGCAGGCAAGCCTCTTGAGCCTTCACTCGCGTTACTCATCCCACTCTGAGGCTGGTGCACCTTTGAGTACTCGTTCACTAGTGGCGTGAACGACTGATGCACGTAATTGTATACCACCGAGAGCAGATTGCCCCGGTCTTCCTCCTCCTCCTCCGTATTATCGCCACTACTTGTCGTGGCCGTGTCCGAGTCCGCCTTGTCCCCGTCCCCAGCCTTCGAGCCCAGTCCCAGCGTCATGACCTGCAGCTGGTGGTTCAGCGTCTGGTCCTTGGCCAGTGGCGCGCTGAAACGCTTGATGAAGCACACAACGTCGTGGCCGCTCTTTTTACCAGGAGCGTACTCGATGCCTAAGTTAACGCGCACTCTGAAGCCCTTCGATCCGTCCATAGGACTGTCGTCGTCCGCGCGCGCCGGGAAGCAGTGAACCTGCAGCACTCGCGTAGCTGAATCCGAGACGAACTGGTCGAGAGTGGTGGTCGCTTCCGCAACTTCCAAGTCGCCCTTGAAGTTTTCAACTGTAAGTGAAGCGCCTTCGCCAAAGAGCGGCATGCACGTAGTTAGCAAGTAGCGCTGGAAATCAGGAACAGGCAGCACGTCGGCCGCTGGCGCTGTCACATCCGCGCTGCTCGCCATATCCCCACCTCGCACACTCTTTCAAGCGGTCTGCTTTTTTTCTAGTTGATTTGGTCTTTGTAAGGTGAAGGGCAACTTTCAACCCTCCGCGTGCGCACTTTGCCTCCCTTCAGAGGTTTCCTTTCCTGTCGATCTTCTTCGGGGGGAATGCGCGGATCGCTATGGTTCATATGTTGGGTGTACCACTTCATTTTGTACCCATACGTTGCTCATTTTGGCTTTTGTATCGACTTAGAAGGCGGGAAAATGGAGAAGACAGCAACTTCAGCATGCGGGGGGGGAGCCAACAAAAACTCATATTTAGTTATATACGCATCGCAAGCGAGCGCAGAGGAAGAAAGATCATCGAGTAAATGACTGGAGAAGTGCAGCAATTCAGGGCCTCTATAGCGGCATCCGCTTCTTGTTCTGCTTGGTGATGAGATTCTTGTGGATGTGCGGGATGACACCACCACCAGCGATTGTAGCCTTAATCAGCGTATCTAGCTCCTCGTCTCCGCGGATGGCGAGCTGCAGGTGGCGCGGCGTGATGCGTTTAACCTTAAGATCCTTGGACGCGTTGCCTGCCAGCTCCAGCACCTCTGCCGTCAAATACTCCATAATGGCAGCAGCGTACACGGCCGCGGTAGCACCCACACGCTGGTTGTTGGCCACGCGTTTCTTCAAAAATCGATGAATACGACCCACCGGGAACTGTACTCAAGAATAAATAAAAAGAGAGCGAGCAATCTCCGTGAACAAGTGAAAAATAATGCATTCGGGCAATCTGGCTAGTTACCTGCAGTCCTGCGCGCTGCGAACGTGATTGTGGCGCCCGTTTGGAGGTGACGCCCTTACCGCCCTTGCCTCCTTTTCCACCTTTTCCACCGATACCTGACTGCACACGTGAGCGTTATTAGCAACCCATATCGCTTCGAGGCATCTAGACCACGTACCATGTTCACGAAGCGGTACAATTTCGAAATGAATGAGCTAAGGCTCGAGAGCAAATCTTGAAGAAAAACCTCGGAGGTTTTACTAGTCTGACCCTGGATTTGTCGAAAACATGTCATTTCAGCCAATCCGATACGCTACCGTTTCGCAGCAGATCCAGCGAAGAAACCTAGCGATCGCCGTCACGTGACCTGCTCTCGCAATGGCGCTACAGTCCAGTTCGCGTGCGTGGGCAAACGTGGCATGTGAGAACCCATCGACAGCGCCTTGCCATCGGTCGCTGCACGTGTGCGCCGTGCGCAAAGACTCACTTTACATTTTCGGAGGTGTAATCAAAGTTTGGGGGTGTCGAAGTAGTCCTTGCCATCGGTCGCTGCACGTGTGCGCCGTGCGCAAAGACTCACTTTACATTTTCGGAGGTGCGTAATCAAAGTTTGGGGGTGTCGAAGCAGCCCTTTATACATTTAGGCTAACAGTTGTGTCTGACTGGCATTGTAGGCTATGACGGGTCGAACCGAATCAATGACTTTTACGAGTTCAATTTCAAGCGCAAGCTTTGGTCAGTAGTGCTCGCCATTGGCTCAGCTCCAAGTCCGCGCGACCGCCACATTGCAGTGGTCTACAAGGACTCGTTCTATGTGTTCGCTGGCTTCGACGGCAGCTCTCGCGTCAACGATTTCATTGAGTACAACTTCCGTACGTTGCAGCAGGGTGATATTAGATATATATTGGTTAGTTGTTAAATTGTATATTGGTGTGGAATGGATACAGTGACACAGCGATGGAGTAGTGTGGTGGTGAATGCTGGACTACCTCCGACAGCGCGACATAGCCATGCTGCAGTGGTGTATGGTACGATAACGCTGCCTCGTTGCTAGACAACTATCATGATATGAGATATAACGTGCTATTACTCTGAATACAACAGACAAGTCGATGTACTGCTTCGGAGGGTACGATGGCAGCTACAGAAACGATTTTCACCAATTTAACTTCGGTGCGTCGGCTTCGTGACGGTTGTTTTGGAGGTACCTGAATGCTAACATATTGTATCACTTGAATTGTCAAGAAACAAACGCTTGGTCGCTAGTAACTGCAACGGGTCGAGTACCAAGACCTCGGTAAGGTGGCATATTTGTATTGTGCGAAACGCTATATAATCACCATCAAGGCTGTGCTGCTGTCAGATACCGGTCCTCGCTGGTGGTGCACAACCACACTTGTGTTCTGTTTGGTGGTCACGATGGGTCTCGCCATCTCAACGACGTCCATTTGTACGACTTCGGTATGTTCACTCTCACAAGTTATTAAACTGTTTCATATTTCTCTAAGTTGGAGTCGTACCGCTGATTTCAATGCTAGACACGCGCGTTTGGTCGTTGCTTCAGCCGGAGGGCCCGGCGCCCATTGCTCGCGATAGCCATGTCGCTGTGATTAACTCGGATTGCATGTACATTTTTGGTGGAAGCACTGGAACGGCAGTGAATGATTTCTATGAGCTCGACCTGGGTGAGTTACTCTTTTTTTGCTTCACGCGTGGATATTATTTACTTCCCTTTGGTCTCGGTTCTAATGTCAGTGCTAACATTTGATCTATGCTGCTGTGATGAATACACATAGAAGCGAAAACATGGCAGGCAATGCAATTCAATGGCCAGCCACCCGGACAGCGATTCTGTCATGTTGGCACTGTTTTTGACTCCAATTTGATCATCTTCGGTGGCTACGATGGAAGCAGTCGTCTTAACGACTTTAAACAGTTCCGTTTTGGTGAGGAGCAGTTTCAGCTTGATATTCCTGAGAGTACACTGGTCGACGATCTCAGAATGCTGGTGAACAATGACATTATGAGCGACGTAACGTTTATCGGTACGTACGGTGACTTGACGACTTGCACATTGGTGGACGGTGTGTTTTTTGTGTCTTCTAACTCCTCGATTCTTTGTGAGTAGTGGAGGGAGTTCCTGTGTATGGGCACAAGATTCTGTGCATCCGCTGTAACTATTTTAACGCGATGCTTACAGGCGAGATGCTGGAAAGCCGTGCGCGCGAGATCCAGATCACCGATGTGCGTCGTCCGATCTTCATTTCCTTAATGGAGTATCTGTACACGGACTATCTAGATGTCGCTGTTGACGTTGCGATGGAGCTGTTTGTCACTGCAGACCGGGTAAAGAAAGAGTACATTCTTGCACTCTTGCGGGTATATTCTTTACTAACGCCTATTGCCTGTATGTGCATCCAGTATGGCGTTGAACGATTGAAACGCATTTGCGAAAGCAAAATGCTTGGGTCCTTGTGCACTGAAAATGCTGCTAGTATTTTCCATGCTGCAGACCTTCACAACGCAACAGTGTTGCGAGACCAATGCGTCACCTTCATGCTTCACAATTTTGACGCTGTGACGAAGACCGACGCCTTCGAAGAAATGGGCCGAACCAACGTTGAATTAGTCTTTGAGTTGCTAAAACGCCGTTAAAGAACCTGACAAAGTGCTGAGAGTTCGACATGCTGTGGTGAAGCAAAGATCAGCACAGCATTTACAGTACCTGTAAATTGGCGGCGTCTTGTCAGAATTTTATAGAATACAAGTACAACTGAAGTAGTAACCACGAAATGGCTTCAGCCTGCTTTCTCAGTAACAAAGCAATGTATAAGAACTGTCTACAGTGAGAATACAAGTACAACTGAAGTAGTAACCACGAAATGGCTTCAGCCTGCTTTCTCAGTAACAAAAGTCAATGTATAAGAACTGTCTACAGTGGATTGATTGACTGGGTGTAATCTTCAATTCTAAGTGCGGAGTCTACAAAGTGCAGTCTCATCGAGCGAGTCTCGTGACACGAACGGTTCTGTAGTGATTCTTGACGACAGTCTTGTTTCCACTTTCTACACCGTCGGGGCTACTACCACTTTGTAATGCTGCAGTTTCTACAAACTCCATGTCCATTCCAAGCTCTGCTAGTGTTCTTCGCACTAGCGGCTCCTGCTCCTTCCAAATAAGTAGCTCCTCGGACGATGGAGCGTCTGGGTCTGATTGTTTAATTGATTGCACCATAACCTGCAGCCGCTTCACAAGAGGTCGTTCCCATACGTCTAGCGCGTGGGCAAGGAATCGTTCAACATGCAGCCTCGGAAACGGGATCGCGCCTGGAGCACGTTCTGTGGTAGGGTCGATGCCATGGAAATCCGAGCCGCCCATCTACACAGGAGTAGAGCACACGTTGTTAATTGGTGTCCCTGTACTATGAAATGAAGGTGTGCGTACCTTGAGCAAGCCGGATTCCTTTGCCAAAGAACCATAGAGGTCGATTTTAGACGTATCATGGTAAACCTCGATGCCCTATACAGAAAGCAATATCACTACAGTGTTACAATACGACTCTAAATTGGAAGCAGATGCAATTCATACCTGAATTCCTAGCTTGGCGAGTTCTGGAACAAGTGTCAGAGGGTTCTATCACGACCGATAGTACCACATTAGCAGGCGAAATAGGACCACATGTAAGTTTCAAATAACTTTACCTTGCAACACCACGGGTGCGCAAGAACGGAGACCCCACCGGCGCTGGCAATAAGCTTGATGGCTTGTTCAGGCGGAAAATGCTCCCCCTGATGCGTCATAGGTAAAGACATTTGTCAATGGTAAGAGCTAAAGTATAATACAAGAACCAGGCAGCAGCCTACCTCGACGTATGCAGGTCCGTCGTTGTGTAAGTATCGAGAAAATGCCTGACGGAAGTTGGCGACGTGACCAGATTCAACAAGGGCCTCAGCCACGTGCGGTCGACCTGGTGCAGCTTCACCGGCAATCTCCAAAACGCGTTCCCACTTGAGCTTAATACCCATTGCTTCCTGCATTGTTCATACCAGTCAGTGGACATCGAAAGCACAGCCCAATCAAGACACCACCACACGCACCAGCTTATTCAGCATTCCCTTGCCGCGCTTGTGTCTACCGGTGCGAATCTTCAGCAGTTGCTCCTCTAGCTCCGCACTGTTCGATCCTGGGTAAAAGTAGCCAAGAATGTGCAAGTTCTCACCGCCCTTCACTTCCGCACTGATCTCGACGCCTGGGAACACGAGCACGCCCAACTTCTGCGCTGTAGCGATAGCTTCACCCACTCCAGCCATCGTGTCATGATCCGTGAGGGACATGTACGTGACCCCATTCGCCGCCGCCTTGGCGATCACTTCGCTGGGTTTGAGCTTACCGTCGCTGCACACACTGTCGATCACCAACATTCCGACCACCAAAAACCACGTCTTTAACCCATCTAATAAGATCTTACCCAGCAAAAAAAATCTACCTGTGCATATGGAAGTCGCCACACGCGGCGATCACTTCGCTGGGTTTGAGCTTACCGTCGCTGCACACACTGTCGATCACCAACATTCCGATCACCAAAAACCACGTCATTAACCCATCTAATAAGATATTACCCAGCAAAAAATCTACCTGTGCATATGGAAGTCACCACACGCCTTGTCACCTGCAGATGAAGAGTTACGGGCTTCGACATGAGCCGACTGATGATCATTAGACGGGAACATGGCGTCGCTGAGCGCCTGGTAGGCCGCGTCGGGCGCTACGCTTCGGCTGCCAGCGACCGCGCACTTACGGTTAAAGTTTGCCTGCAGATTCACG
This sequence comes from Phytophthora brassicae, assembly GCA_024679045.1. Classification (NCBI taxonomy): domain Eukaryota; phylum Oomycota; class Peronosporomycetes; order Peronosporales; family Peronosporaceae; genus Phytophthora; species Phytophthora brassicae. The sequence continues at coordinate 8,303 of JAIKVB010000031.1, read as the reverse complement.
GGCTTGCGCTTGCTCTTCTTGACCTTCTTCTTCCGGTGGCCGCTCGACGACGCCGACACCATCGCGCTTTGAAAATGCGCGTCAACCAGTCTTGATATTATATTGCACAGAAAACCTCCCGATACCACATCGACTATACACCGACCATGCAAGGATATTAAGAACCATAGGTTATTGGTAAGCGGAATGTTGATCCCTTCGCACCTAATATGGAAGTGCGGTTACTGGGTACGTAAGCTACTCGCCACCGCATTTTAAGATCGACCAGACGCAGCACGGATCACCATGCTCCGCTCTAGTCTGCGCAACGCCGCGCCCTCACAGCGGCTACTGCGCTACACGGGAGCTATACCCGCCCATGCCCAAGCTCCGACTCGCATCACACCGCTCTCGAGCTTCGGCAGCGAATTCTCCGGTCTCTGTGGTCCGCGTGATGCCCGCTCAACGCCAATGACGCTGCCATTGCTCCCGCAGTACTCGCCGCTGTTCTACGCACAGACGCGCGGGTTTTCTGCGCTTCCTACGAAGCCGTCTACGTCCACACCAAAGGTGACACCCGCGGTCCCCACGCCCGCCGAAGCTGCGGCGCTCAAGAAGAAGGTCGCGGCCGCCAGACGTCGACGCAGCAAGATCCGCGTGCAGGAAGAGATGCTTGAGTCTGCGCTAGAGAAGGGCGGCGAGCGCCGCATGATCCGTGTCCAGGATGTGGAGAAGGAGCTTCCCAAGGTTCCGGAACGTGCCGTGACGCTACTCAAGCGCACGCCGCAGCTCGCGATCCAGGGCGCCAAGGCGGTGGCCCGCGCACTGCAGGTGCTGCTCACCGACCCGGCAGCGGTCAAGGCCTGGCTTTCCAAGATGAAGGGAAAAGTGAAACACGAGATTGACCACTATTGGCTAGGCACCAAGCTGCTGTACGCTGACGTGTCCACATCCACACGAATCATTCGTCGTCTGCTGAAGGGTAATGCACTCTCGCGTCGTGAACGCAAGCAGCTGCAGCGCACTGTGGCGGACTTGTTGCGTCTTGTGCCGTTTGCTTTCTTCGTGGTGGTGCCCTTTATGGAGCTGCTGCTGCCAGTGGCCCTGAAGGTCTTTCCCAACATGCTACCCAGCACGTACAAGGATTCTTTTCAGCGTGAGGAAGACATGAAGCGTCAACTACAACTGCGCGTGGCGCTGGCTGGATTTCTACAGGACACTGTGAAAGAAATTATGGAAGACACTCGCGACACGGAAGGTGTCTCGGAGGAGCGCAAGTCAACTGCCAGTGAGGTTATGAACTTCGTTGTGCGTGCTCAGCGCGGTGAGCCGCTCACGTCAGAGGAAACGCTGCAGGTTGCGAAGCTGTTCAACGATGAACTGATGCTGGATAACATTTCGCGGCCGCAGCTTGTGGGTATGTGCCGGTTCATGGGCGTGCAGCACTATGGCAACGATAACCTGCTTCGTTTTCAGCTGCGTAATCGTATCCGTCAGCTGAAGAAGGACGACCAGGACATCATTTGGGAAGGCCTTGACACGCTGGACAAGGAAGAACTGCAGATGGCATGCGTGGAGCGTGGTATGCGTGCCACGGGACTGACCAAGGCTGGATACGTTCGCCAAATGCGCCAGTGGCTGGACCTTTCCATTAACAAGAATGTGCCGGCTTCACTGCTCATTCTGTCACGGGCGCTTAACATTACTGCTACCGACAACCTGGAGGAGGCACTGGCAACGTCTATGTCGTCCATGGACGAAGAGGTCGTGACTGAGGTAGCACTTGCAGCGAAGACGTCCACGGAGGAGACGCCTGAAATGCGTAAGCTGAAGCTTGACAGTATTCGATACCAGAATGAGATGATTGCAGACGAAGAAAAGTTCCGCGATGAAGCTCAGAAGGACTCCGAGACCCATAAGCAGGCCGAAGGCGAGGCAGCCTCCGTTGCCAATACGCAGACTGAAGTGGGGCAGGTGATTGCTGATATGATTATGGAGAAGGCTCATGACCAAACTGCGACCTCTAAGACTGTGGATTCCAACGTTGTTGAGACTAAATTTGAGGAGGATGCTGCGCCGATGCCCAAGAGCATTGAGAACATCGTTAGCTTGGAAGAGTTAAGTGCTCTTGAGTCACTTGCCTTTAAGTCGCTAGTCGAGAAGGAGCGCCAAACAGTGAGCCAGCTGAAACAGAACAAGTACGACATGGATGTTGAAGGTCTCTTGGCAGCGGGTCGTATTGGCGCACAGACAGCGGAGAACAAGACAGCGGGTCGTATGATGAAGAAACTCGAGTCGATGCTATCCAACCTTGAGGTGGAGATTGAAGAGGTTGACCGTCACGTTGGTGACCGTTTGAACATCCTGGATCGCGATAGTGACGGTGTACTTTCGGCGGAGGAGCTGCGTGATGCCGTCATGACAATTCTGCGCAAGGCGAACACACAAGAGGACGTTGAATGGGTGATTTCGCTTATTGATGAGGACAACGATGGCAAAAGTACGCTGCTGAGCTGCGTGAAAAGGACCTTGTTCATTTGATACTGACGTTTTGTTACTTTACTTGTTATCTTGCAGTCGCTTTGGAGGAGCTAGTGGCTTGGATTGCTAAGTGCCGCGAGAGCCTGGAAGCTACGGGACGGATGGCGGTGCAGGAGTCGACTGACTTGCCAGCTGATGCCGCAGCCGCAGCAGAAGCTGACAAGGCAAAGGCGGAGAAGGCAGAGAAGGCGAAGATCAAGCGAGCAAACAGTCGTAAGAAGAAGGAGAAGGAACAGTAAACCTATTCAGTAGCTGGAGCTGGCCCTACAGATAGAGAGAGACCTCTCAGTATGCGCTTAATGCACAATGATAGACGAGCGAACTCGACTTCATCCATTTCAAAGAGTTATGTAGCCGGATGTTCCTGGGAGAGATAAATATGTTAAATCAGAAGTTGTTGATTTAAATGCAGGAAAGTTAGTTAGAAATCAGGATAGACGTGTGTCGAGTGATCCTTCTTTTAGTGTCAAGTTATTCGTTTTCTTGCTTTTTCCAGTGAGGTACGCGATGTCACTTACCTCGAGCTACCGCACCTTCGATCATACTGGTAGCATTATATTTATCTACATGTATACGGAGTTCGGTACGTACTTAAGTATCGAAACTTTGCAAGAGTGCGGTTGTCCGTCCAACGATTGGACTCCAATCCCTGATTCATGAAATCTTCACAGCGATACTTGAATTTTATCGCCCGCATTACGCAGAGGAGCTCGTGAGTGAATATGTGGAAATGATCGCTGCCAACTTTTAATGCGGTGTCGAAAACACGAACATTTCAAGTTATTTGTGATCTACTACAACTGGTTCAATTTCGAACGTGTTACCCCACGCATTGGTTCAAGATTGGAAGTCTTATTTCAGGTTTTCATTCTCATGCAAATACGATGTTTACCCTGCAGTAGGCTTTTGCACCTACACATCGGCACCTTCACCTATCTCGTCGTAAATACGTCCTACTGCTTACGGCGTGATGGCGTGTTTGCCAGTGTGGTGGGCGCCATGGGTCGGACTCGCATTGTCGTCCGTAAGCTTATCCAAGACCTGGTTTACTGCCTCCTTGGCGCGTTCCACGAAGGACGGCGTCGTCGACAACGATTTTTCTGCGATAGAGATCTGGCGGCTCAATGCTCTGAGGTTGAAATTTTCCTGCAGCGTCTTCTTGGTCAGTTCCTCGACGGTGTCGCTTCCAAGTCCGTGGTGGTGGTGGTGGTGGTCGTCGCTCTTTCCGAGTAGACCTGTGCTTTTCCCGTCCTCATCCTTGCCAAACAGACCCGTGTGCGTCTCGGTCGCTCTTTCCGAGTAGACCTGTGCTTTTCCCTTCCTCATCCTTGCCAAACAGACCCGTGTGCGTCTCACTCCTCTCATGGTCATTCTTGCCTACGGCGTTGTCGATGGTTCCCTTGACGCCCTTGGATCGGCCGTTCTTTTGGTCGTAATCGCGAGCCGTGGTGTTGAGGATGTCCATGGCCTTAGCCGCGGCATCCATCATGTTACGGGCAACGGCGATCTCAGACTTGGACGGCTGCGAGCATCTGTTGATCTTGTGGGCCACATGCTTCAGGTCCTCCGTCGTGTCCTTGGCATTGCGCATGTCGGTCCGCATGTAGGACGTGGCCGTGTTAATAAAGTGGTTACCGTGGCGACTGTCGTACTCGGACAGGTTCTTCTTGAGCAGCTTCAGGCACCTGGCGGCATCATCAGCGCTCTGGTTGAGTACCTGCTCGAGCGAGGCGAACTCCTGCATTGCGGTCATGTTGGTGTCGTTGGACAGGTTCATAGTTGGGAATATCGGTGTTGAGGTTGCTTGGTGGGTTTTCGACTTGTGTGCTTGACGTCGCGTTTGGAAATGAGCCAAACCTTCGAGCAGTTTGGCGGTGCTGGGCGAGATTGACTACGTGGAAGGTTAGTATAATATAGTTTGTTGGCTGCCGCCATCTCCCTTCTTGGGACAGTTTACCTGACCCATGGAAAATGAGTGCAATCAAAACGGGTACTCTATCTCTCAGCATGTTTATTCGCTGTTCCGCAAATTTGGTTCACCCAAGTACATGTATGGTCCAAGTTGGGCATTATTACCCGTATTTTGCATTTTAAAAGTTTAATGATACAGGTGGAGCGCTATGAAGTGTCTGTTATTAATAGTGCATGGAGGCTAAGCAACATCGTAATGCGGTGCAAAGTTTTGCTGCGTATGTATCTCTAATTCAACTTGATCTGGCGACAACGTGTTCATCTTCTCAAATTTGTTGTGTCTACAAGGTCGGAACAAATTTTCCCGGCGCAGACAAGACTTGTCTACTTAGTAAACAACGTTATCGAGGATGTCTCTTTTTCGGATTTCTCAATACTGTCGTTTTGTGAGACCAAGTAAGTTGATACATGTGGCTCAATTACTGTAGTCGTTGAAAGTGAAAATTTGTGCTGTCGCATCAAGCAGCCAGTATTTTCGTCAAAATTAATGGACGAATCTCCCGTTCTTCTTACTATTAAATAGATTTTTTTTCTATTAAACCCATTCTGCAACGTGACTGCAAACCTACACGTGAGCAACATCCATCCATCCATTATCATGGGCAAGTCTGACACAAGCATTGCCGCCGAGTTTTTCCAACTTGAGTTGCTGCTTATTCAAACGGCAGATAACGCAATCGAATGTGTTAAAGTGCTGAAAGACAACCTGGACGAGTATGACACACTCCACGGTGTCCACTTTACCAACACGTCCAAGTGTTTCCTCATTAACAACATTCGTGTCGCTAAGGACGCGGCTTCGGCACTCCGACTAGTGGCCGACCAGATCGCCAAAAGCAAATTTCCGTCAGACTGGGAGATCGCGGCAGCTCGCAACAAAATGACCGTGTCCGTTGAAGCGATGAAAGAACTGAAGAAAGTAGGTCGCGCTTACGACGAGGTGAACGGGAAGCCGAAGGGCATTACGCGCATTATCGACAATGTGCTGGTTGGGAAAGATAGCACCAAGAAAGAAAACAAGGGCAGTGGAGCCGTACAAATTGGCGACTCGGTGGAGACAGTAGTAAAGTCAACATTGCGCAGCAACTTCAGGGGCTTTTCAGCCTTAAAGCACCAGATTTCTAGCGCTGAGAAAACAGTATCGCCATCCTTTGTGGAGCGCGCCAAGGAAGTTGTGGTTGACGTGGTGAGTCACTTGAAACCCGAAACAAAACCTCACCGGAAGGTCGAGAAGAGCTTAAGCTTTTGATAAGCTTAGTGCACTCCATTCTACTGCGCCGCTCTTGTCCCGCGCACTTATATTAAGCAAACCAATAGCAGACAACTCCTTACCTGGACTCATCGACAAAACACCGACGTCTCCTACTGGGTCGTGAACCCGTAAACTTAAACTCCAAAATATATACACATTGTAAAACTATTTACCCGTACATGTATCCACCCCAATCAATTAGCGATGTTGTTAATGTTCGTTCAACCAGTAGCGAAAATCACACCTGGTACTGCAACGGAGCTTTCATTTTTGATTGAACTCAGCTGTCCCAAGAAGGGAGATGGCGGCAGCCAACAAACTATATTATACTAACCTTCACGTAGTCAATCTCGCCCAGCACCGCCAAACTGCTCGAAGGTTTGGCTCATTTCCAAACACGACGTCAAGCACACAAGTCGAAAACCCACCAAGCAACCTCAACACCCACATTCCCAACTATGAACCCGTCCAACGACACCAACATGACCGCAATGCAGGAGTTCGCCTCGCTCGAGCAGGTGCTCAACCAGAGCGCTGATGATGCCGCCAGGTGCCTGAAGCTGCTCAAGAAGAACCTGTCCGAGTACGACAGTCGCCACGGTAACCACTTTATTAACACGGCCACGTCCTACATGCGGACCGACATGCGCAATGCCAAGGACACGACGGAGGACCTGAAGCATGTGGCCCACAAGATCAACAGATGCTCGCAGCCGTCCGAGTCTGAGATCACCGTTGCCCGCAATATGATGGGTGCCGCGGCTAAGGCCATGGACATCCTCAACACCACGGCTCGCGATTACGACCAAAAGAACGGCCGATCCAAGGGCGTCAAGGGAACCATCGACAACGTTGTGGGCAAGAATGATCAGGAGAGGAGTGAGAAGCACACGGGTCTGTTTGGCAAGGATGAGGAAGGGAAAAGCACAGGTCTACTCGGAAAGAGCGACGACCACCACCACCACGGACTGGGAAGCGACACCGTCGAGGAACTGACCAAGAAGACGCTGCAGGAAAACTTCAACCTCAGCGCATTGAGCCACCAGATCTCTACCGCAGACAAGTCGTTGTCAACGACGCCATCCTTCGTAGAACGTGCCAAGGAGGCAGTAAACCAGGTCTTGGATAAGCTTACGGACGACAATGCGAGTCCGACCCACGGCGCCCACCACACTGGCCAGCACGCCGTCATGCCTTGAGTGGGATCATAGTCCGGGCTCGCCAAGTTGAAGCTAGTTTACATTTCTATATGTATCCTATGTGTGGATATATTTACTAACTTCACTTTTCAATACCACAACGTAAACCTAACGGATTTTTATGAATAGTGACTGTATTTATTACATGTAATAGCCTCCTAAAAGCTAATCTGTTTCGATAGGGGTGTATTCCCATGGTGCAGCGAGGGGAATTATGTTTTCTACACGAATTTTACAATACCGGTATACCAGTACATACCGGTTCGTTATGTGCCGCAACCAACCGCTAGCTCCGCTTGCCACGCGTTCGAACTCACTTTAGTTCTCGAAGAACACGCGGCAAGCTCAAGAAAGATCTCCGCTTGCCACGCGTTCGAACTCACTTTAGTTCTCGAAGAACACGCGGCAAGCTCAAGAAAGAGGGGGTATTCTACTCTACTACTACCATGCTTACTCGCGGGACCAGTGATCAAGCAAGCGCTCCCAGCTCCCCTACGCCCAGGACCGACACGGATCCGTCGAGCAACGAGCCCCCAGCGGCCGACGCTGCAACTACACCTGTTGTAGTGGACGTCACCGGCACTGACGAGGCATGGACATCGACGCCGGCGAGGAAGACAACGGAGCCCACCCCACTGAAAGTGAGCAAGCGCGCACCGGCGAAGGCTGCAACTGGTGAAGCCACGAATGACTCCCGAAAGGGAAAGAAGAAGGCTGTGAGGCGCCCCGTCATTGAAGATATGGTGACGACGCTGAAGCCCACCAGCGACGACGACCACGACTCCTACCTTGAAGACAAAGTACCGGCTCCACCGACGAAGAAGCCACGCAAGACGTCCGCTCCTGTGAAGGCGAAGGCTGCGAAGGTGTCTGCTGCAGCGAAGGTCCCTTCCACCTCGACGCGATCCGACGGCGGATTCGACTTAAACTCCTTCATGGCATCGTTCGAGCCCGGTTCTGGCTCTGAAGAGAGACCTGTACCAGCCGGCTACGCTACGGCGTCTCCTGACATGGTTGCTCAGCTGAAGGACTTGAAGGATGAAGTTCAAAGGCTCCGCGCTATGGTGACCACCCAAGCAGCTCCTCATTCACTACCAACTGCCGTTGCACGCCCGTACCCAGCTCTGTCGGCTTCTACTGCTCCGAACAGCAAGGGTGAGATGCCGCCAGTCGAAGTGTGCTACCTCTCCACGTCGAGCTTCCCTGATGGTTCCAAGAAGGCTAAGGGGGATTACAATCCTCCGCAAGCTCACATGCTGGCTGCGAGTCGCATGTTCCGTGCGTTTGGGACGGAAACAGGTAAGCCTTTGTCTGCTATGTCTTTTGTTCTGTGGATGCGTGAGTTGGAATCAGTGAAGTTC
>JAIKVB010000030.1:0-61417 GCA_024679045.1 Phytophthora brassicae | reverse complement strand
CCAGAATTTTTAATACAGAGAAAAGTGAGTGCTGTATTCTTCCAGCTGCTGCATCTAAACGACTTTTGCGGTAGCTGTCAGAACTCGACAAAAATGGAGCACTCTGCTGGAATATCGTCAAAAGTGGTGGCTGGAATTAGAGTGACTCCTCTTCTGTCAGTTGCGAATTTAATGCCTCGCGACGACTGTCCTCTTTTGCATGTTTTTTTATAAAAAGCCACCCCTTTTGGCAAAAGGTAATTACCGGTACATGTACCGTATACTACGAGTGGAATGATAAAGGGTCCCTTTTTTTGTAGTATACCGATACCGGTACCGGTAATGGACTTTCGCCGTAACAAAAAAGGGTGATAATATTATTTATTATCATTCCACTCGTTATATCTACTGGACTTTCGACATACTATATTATGTAAGACTCCCATACGAATTAGTTCCGTGTTAGCCTTGCAGCACTTGGAAGATATAATCGAGCTCAGGTAACTTAATAAGCTTGTCAAAGATTTACACAATATCCTGAAAGACGACCATACCCTGAAATAATATTTCCATGCACTAACGATGCTAAAATGAAAGTTTCATCGGTTTGTAGAGGGAGTTGGTAGCTGTTCCCTGTCAAGACCGATATCTGTCGAGCAATCGGTTTCATATACTTTTCGCGCGCACTTACCGATCTGCCTACAAACCTCACTACAAAGAAAAAACCAGGTAAAAAATGGCGGGCGACGCTGGCCCCCGCGCGCCGGAGTTAGCCGCGCAGCTCCGTGCAAGCCTCACAGCTTTCAAGCGCGATGTAGCGACCTCCTTCCGTCTATGCGGACGCGACTTCGGACTTCTTGGCGCAGAACTCCTCTCAGCTTTAGAGCGCGGACGTCAACGAGAACGCGCTGCGTCAGACGCGCTGGCCCACGAGCGAGCGGCCCGCGGGCAGCTGGAGTCACGACTGGCGACTGTGCAGGGAAACATTCGCGTGCTGTGTCGTGTGCGGCCCCTGGCCGAAGTCTCCAGCGGTGACGAGAGCGACGTCACGAGTCCAGACCGACGCCGTAAGCGCGTGCAGGTCGAGTCGGCGCATGAACTTAGCGTTTATTCCCCTGTGGACGGCGCACTATACAAGAGTTTCTCATTTGCGCGCGTATTTCATGACCAACATGCGCAATCGGCCGTTTTCAAGGAGGTGGCGCCGCTCGTGCGTGCGGCCGTAGCTGGCCATCATTCGTGCGTCTTCGCGTACGGCCAGACGGGAGCGGGTAAGACCCACACTATGCAAGGTGTGGAGGGCGATGAGGGACTTTACGCCCGAACAGCTGAAATGATTTACGTGCTGGTGCAAGAACAGCAACACGTTTATGAGTTTAATGTCGCTGTGGAGATGGTGGAAGTTTATAATGAGGAGATCTACGACTTACTAGGTAGTTCCAATGCTGCTGCTAGTGTAGAGAAAGACTCACCATCAGGCTGTCACGTTGGGGCTACGAGCATGTGTGGCAATGCAGCCACGAACGCGTCGACAGTAGAGATTCGACACGGAGAGAGCGGCGTTTACCTAAAGAACGTTGAGTCCGTCGCGGTTCCCAGTGTTAAGGAATTTGACGAGGCTATTGCTCGCAGCAGAGCGAGTCGGGCTAAGAATGACCGCAGTAATCGTGCACACACTGTGCTGATGATTGCCATTCGACGTACAAGTAAAGCGACTGGCCAGGAAGATGCAGGGAGACTGGCACTCGTGGACTTGGCAGGATCAGAACGGCTCCTGAAGACGGTGGAGACGCCCGCAGTTACTGTGCGCGAGTCACAACATATCAACAAGTCGCTTGCAGCCGTGGGTGATGTACTGGCGGCGCTGCTGGCCAAGGAGAAGCACATCCCGTTCAGGAACTCGAAGCTCACGCACCTGCTGCAGGACTCGCTCAGTGGTAGTGCAAACCGCACACTTTTGCTCGTACATGTGAGCCCCAAGAGTACAGATGTGAACGAGACTATTAACTCGCTCAAGTTCGCGTCGCGCGTGAGTCATATCCAGATGGGCAAGTCGCGCCGTACGGAGCGCGCGGAAATCACTCGACTAAACGGCGTGGTAAGCTTGTTAGCGCTGTTAAAAGGGTAGCAACTGATCTCTCACTCGTATGAACGTGTATGGTGCAGGTTGCCAACCAAGTTTCGCAGATTCAGACGCTCCAGGAGAAGTTGGCAGCTGAATTAGAGCTTCGCAAGAAGTACGAGAAGCGGCTAGAAGAGTATCGACAGGAGGAACACCGCCGCAAGTCGAAAGGTGACGAGGCTAGGAGAGTTTTACAACAGATGCGGACGCCATCGCCGCCAGAACACCCACCACCGATCACTTCCCGCAGGTGGAGTTTGAACTCACGAAAGTAAGCAGACCGATGTGGATGCCTGTACTTTGTATTCAATTTCTAACTTGTTTTTGTGTGCTTGAATATTTCGCAGGGATAAACTTGTTAGCAACGCACAAGGGCTGAATGGTATTGAAAACGTTGCGGAGAATATTTTGCGGGGCAACGAATCATCTCCGGAAACTGCAGAGGTGCTGACGACGAGCAGTGATAAGCCGAGTGGAATCTCACCACCGACAAACTTCTCTCGACGGCTAAGCTTGTCGGCTTTAGATCGAAAAGCTATAGCGCCCGGACGTTCTGCGCAGTCTGGAAAAAGGAAGAGAGCGCTGGTATCTGAAAAGGTTCAAGGGTAAGGATCACGCATTATCATATCTCGTCTCTTACTCTCGGCTGACTCATGTTTGCTATAAACAGGATTCTCAAAAAGCAGCGTGCCGACGATGGAATCTTCGTTGATTTTACGCAGGATGGCAGTGATAACAGCTCTGGTGGCTCAAAGCAGGTCTCATTTGATCTGTCACTTGCAAGTATAGGTTCTTCGTCTCTACCCTCTCGTGAGCTGAACATCTCGGCTGCACCTCGACTGTAAGTTTTCGTTCGGTGTGAAGTGCAGTTAGTTAACCCGAACTTACTCTTTGCACGTTATTTGTGTCGTAGACCCGTACGAGGAGCGGTGAGGGTTTTAGCCCCAACCAAGTCAGCCAACGGGCCGCCGTCAGCAAAAAAGATTGCATCTATCGACAAGCGTGTCAAACCAAAATGGAACGGGTGGCGGTGAATTGCTTGAGCGTAGACCAGACAAAGAAGCTGCTCACTGTAACGTGACGTATAATATGACCAACACAACAGCGAGTTGGCATCTCCCTTTAGTTATCTTGATGCCGCTTTTCAACGGTACCGGTCTGTGAGCGCTCTAGTATCGGACGCGAAACCTTCAAAGCAGCCCCGATATTCGACTTCGCTGGAGGCCTTAGCGAATTCGAACGGCGCATCTTCACGCGCTCAGCTCTTTGAGCAGCTTCGTCCGCATTGTCCACTTCGTTACGTGCGCGTTGGAAAACCTGCAGTCAAAAGGTGTCAGCTACAACATCCTCTATTCTAACAACATGACATGACAACATACCGAGCAAAATGACGCAAGCGTGGTGAAGAATTCGGACGGATTTCGCTGCGGGTCCTCACCAAAGTAGTCCAACACACTGGAAACTTCTTCTCTTGCCCGAATTATCTCGTCCGCAAGTGTTTTCATCTGCAATTCGATCTCAGACGCAGCAGTTTGCATTGACTTTATAGTGACTTCCAGTCCAAGACTTTCAACCGCTTGCTGTTCGTTCACCAACACAACAAATAGTTAGCAACCACAACTAAAGCCACGCAATAGTGCACAACTCGTACCTTCTCTAATAATTTCAGCTCAGTACTTAGACTTTCCAGTCCTTTTTCCAGTTTATTGAACTCTTCGTCGATAGTCTCAAAGGATTCACGCGCCGCAAGAGGAACGCTTCGCAATTCAGCCTGAAAATCCAACACTTGGGAGTGGTTCTTCTTCACGAGACGAACTAAATAGTGCAGCACTGTCGTCTTCTGGTTGACAGCTTTGGTGTGTCCCAGTCGCAGCAGCGAGTCGACGGTAAAGCCCTTAATTCCATTGTCCTCGCCACTTCCATTGAGGGTATTGCCCAATTTAAGCACCATTGCAAGCAAGATCTTGAGTAATCGACTTCCTTTCACCTCTTCTGCCGCTTTCTGTAAATGGGACACGGAAGTGGCCAGCTCTGCACTCCGCGATGGAAAGGAAAGCTTGTACACCAAACATTCCATACGAGGAGCATATCGCTTCACCTTTGAAATCTCGAGAATGAACTTTTCAGCCTGTATAAATAATCGTAGACGACGTAAGCATACCAATACAAAGCTCACAATAAGCACAAGTGAAAAAACGCACCTCCCCTAGCATCCCCTTATCTCCAGTATAGCCAGTAACGAGTGCAGCTTCCTCTGACGTAGGTAGAAACTCGTTAATTCCAATAAGCTGTTCAGTAGTCAGTCCACTCGGATCAAACTTTACGACAGCGCCAGCGATCTCGCTATATGACAGCTTAACTCGCGCTAACGAGATGGCAGCATTCATCGCACGCTTTCCGTCAATCAGCGACACAGACTGTTTACGCTTCAAAGCTTTACTCTGTCCACGTGACGAGTTTTTCTTCCCACTTCCTGGACCTTGGCTCGAGAAGAAGAGAGCCTCTAGCTCGTCCATATCCATCTCAAAGTCAACGTCATCATCTTCGTCGTCCTGCCAAATCGTTTGTGAATTGAGATTGCTCAGACGGTCTTCCGATATGGCTTGCCAGTGCAGTTTTTTACGGGCGCGCTTAGGTTTCGCTACCGCACCAGTCGCTCCAGACTTTCCACCGAAAGTCAATTGTAAAACAGTCGCGTCAGGGCCAAGCTCCAATGCACGCACATCGACGCTTTCCGTCACCATTTTCTGACGGACGGCACCTTCTGGAAGTCCCATTTTCAGCATCTTGAAATATTTGGCGTAAATGGGATCATCTTGTAGCTTAACATTGTTCTTAGAACCAGTCAAGTCCGAGACAAGTGCATCACCACCAAGATCGAGAGCACGTTCGTCAACTCCTTCCGACTTCATCTTCTGACGAACAGCTCCTTCCGGTAAGCCCATCTTCAGCATCTTAAAGTACTTTGAATAGGTTGGATCATCTTGTAGTTTCACGCTGCTACGACCAGATAACTGTGAAACCATTGCATCCCCACCGAGATCTAAAGCCCGCTCATCGACACCATCAGCTTTCATCTTTTGTCGGACAGCACCGTCAGGTAAGCCCATTTGCAGCATCTTAAAATACTTGGCAAATGTTGGATCATCCTTTAGCTTCATGTCATCCGTTGAGGCAGCAGGCTTTTCATTCTCGGCTGGCTTCGGCAACTTTGAGAAAGGCGTGTCTCCACCCAGATCCAAAGCGTGCTCATCGACACCGTCGGTCTTCATTTTTTGGCGAACAGCACCCTCAGGTAGCCCCATCTTCAGCATCTTGAAATATTTCGCGTATATTTCGTGGTCTTTTAGCAGTACTTCTGCTGGAACCTCAATGCTTCCTACTACATTAACACTCTTGATATCATCCTGAAGCTTTGACACACTTTGAGTAGCCACGATTCGATCTTTCACATCTTCGTAGATGGCATCTGGACCCAGATCTAAGATAATAGGGTCTAGTCCGTCCATGATTATCTTCTGCTTCACAGCTTCTTTCTGACACCCCATTCGCATCATTCGGAAGTAGTTAGCGTATTCTTCTATGTCTTTCAGTCGTTTTTTCGGAGATTCTTCGCTCCCACCACTGTCGTCTCCTGGTACGCTTTCACTTGGAGGCAGGGACTCTAAAGTTGACGGATCCACACCATCTTTCCGCATGCAATTTTGAACTGCTTCAAATGGAACACCCCGCTTTAGCATGAGAGTGTACTTGTTGTCTCCACTATTTGTTGTCGATGTGTCACTTGACTTCCCTGCGGTTTTTAACTCACTCAGCAGCACGGACTTAACATCAATTTTGGGTGGATTGGACGAAGTGGTAACCGTAGAGGTCGCTGTCGATAGTGCATTAGCTAGAGACATCGCAACTGAAGTAGATGTAGCGTCTGGACTAGTAGCCGCTTTCATCAGATCTTCGATAGATAAGCCATTCGTCGCAAGAAATTCTTTCAACTGGTTGAATTCTTCGGGAGCGTTGCCGTCTGCCACTACGTGAGGTTCCCCAACCGAGAGACTATTACGGATCACAGGATTGGAAGCCGAATCCCCAACGGCATCAGCCACATCTTGAGGGTTGGCTGATGTGGAGCCAGGGTCAGCCCCAACCCAAGATGATGGCACCAATTTCATATTCGAGGGGAGTTCTCCATTGGACAGCATCGGCGTCGAAAGTGGGGACTTGGGGGAACAAGAATCACACTCCCATCCACTAAAAAACTTTTTCACGTAAACACCATGATTCGTGCGATCACTCATTGTTGTCAATCCAAACGGAATCTTCCGCAGTCCCACGCACGTAGTGTGGTAGTATTTTCCACAATGACCCATACACCTAACGATCTGCGGGCGCATCATGTAGTCGTCCTCTCTGCATGTATCACATAATGACGCGTCGACTGCGGTAGGAATCGAATAACGCGACCGTTGTGACTGCATGGCGACAATTTCAGCAGTCGTTTGTCGAGGAAACACAGTTTGCCGGTCCGTCTCGTTGGGGATCTCTGCATTCTGATTGTCTTTCACGGCAGCTTCTTGCTTCTTCTTGGCTGCTATTTCCAGCCGCTCCTGGGCAAAGCATGCTGATAAACCGTTCGAATGGAGCAGGTCCAGCGCCACATTCGGTGTATTTTGCGAGCATTGCAACGCAAACGTGGTAGGCGTTTCACAAAAGCCCATGCGAATGAAATTCGAGTGCATGGCCGGATCGGGCAAAACGACGTGATGTTTGGTGATTTCTACCAGACCTTGTCGAATGGCACTGCTGCCAGTGTAATCCATCCGCACCGAGTTACGTGTCTTCTTGGCGTTATTTTCATGCAACACGAGGTCTACCGAGAACTGTTCGTCATCAAATCCATGCTCGTACTGCTTCATTAGATCCAAATCCTGTTTTTTCAGCGTCACTAATCCAGGCAACAAAAACAGCGTCGAGTCTGCATACCGAAAGAGAACTCGAGAGGATGCGTCCACATCATCTGCATTGTCATAATCCTCTCCAAAGGAACATAATATCGAAAACCCTCCGTCCAACTCGACTCCATTCTCCCACAAAATAGCGAAAAATCCGTCCTCCTCGTTCCAATCCAGCACGGGAGCTTCTCCATTCTCTGCAACATGCATTGCATCCGAAGAAAACACAAGTTTATAATCGTCCCATATCTGCACACAAGGCTGCATCTCCACTGGCAGTTGTCGAAAGATAATGGCTTTAAGCAGCAGCGGCTTGTCATTCGGTGGTTGCGGTGAGCCCAGCAGTTCGTGGAAACCTTTGAGGAACCGCTGAATGGATGGCGGCGTCTTTTTTTTTAGCGCCAGCGGCGTGAGCGACTTCATATCCCACCGTTTGCGGTAGAACTCGACGAAGGCGTCCATAGGGTCGTCTGCGAGCCGCGCGAAGAGCAAATAGGCCGCCACGACGACCCCGCTGCGGGTTTTTCCCGTCTGGCAGTTGAGCAGCGCCACGTGCTGCGGGTCCAGCGCCAGCCACGCGTACAATGCGTAGCAGAGGCGGAAAATAAGGTCCAGAGGTGGTGTGTGGGCCTTCATCCCGTCCCGTTCCCAGTTGAACTCGAGTAGCTGCTCATGGAGACGGTCCGCTACGCTCTGGCGATTGCCCCAGTTCTCGTCTGCTGCATCTTGTTCGTCATCTGTAAGTGCGTTGAGGTTGAAGAGCATAAAATGACCGCGGTGCGAGCTCTCGAGAAAAGCCGCCAGGTCGTCCGCATTCACCACGTTACGCTTCTTGTCCGTTGGCGCGTCACTTGGGGCGCCAGTGACCAGCAGCCTCTCCGTCATGAATGTGAGTTCTAGTGAGCGAGCGTCGGGTGGTCGCACATCTCCCATACTGGCGCGACGCACAAGGCCCGTCTCGAACACGGAACTCGTGAGGCGGCGTAGCGACTCCATCTATAATGCGGAATTGGGAAAAGGCAGTGTAGCCATGTGAGAAAGAAGATGGGTCCGGCTATGTAACTTTCTGCGCGAAACGACACTCGTGAATTGAGCCACTTTAGAGTGATTAGAGTGGAAAGTGGCTATGGACGGTACTGCGGAGGCGTGGAAGTGAGTGGAAACTACGAGTATATGTGGCGGATAGTATGAGTGATAAAGTATTGTGCTCTTTTACAGGGCGTTTGGAGGCGACACGGAGGCTGGGAGGCTGCTCAAGAAGTTGTATTGCGGGACAGCCAAGCCCAAAGTAACCTACCCGAGTACGTGGACTGGTAATGATAAGACGAGAAGAAATGGTAGACTGAGAAGATCTATGTGTTAGAACTGAGGATGAAGTCGCGAGAGGCGGAGACGGTGCCATTCATTCCTGGTGGTGGAGTTGTGGGCACAGACTCGAGAACGCATCGACTCATGGCGAAAACGTCGAGCCGCGCAATTAAAGCACCGGCGTTCTCCAAGGGTCGATACCCGGAGGTTTGAAATACTACGTCTTGCTGTTTCTTTGAGTGTGAGGGTGAAGCTGATTGGAATATATGCTGTAGATACACCCGATCGACTGTTTGTCGACACACAAGAAGCCGCTCTGTGAGATTGAGAAGGACATGAACGAGATCAAGAAGCAGATGGAAGCATCTCGCAGGAGTTGTATCAAGTACGTCGTCTTGGTATTGATGAGGCTTCGTATCGCCACTCACACTCTATCTATTCAGACGCGCACCAAACCAGGAGAAGGAGAAGCTTCAACAAGTTTTTTCGTACACGGCGGGCACGATTTTGCCTAGCAAGCTGCTACCGGGAGCGGGTGCGTAGCTGCGAGTCTTTTCTTACCTTCGATGGTGATTAGAATACTGACGACTTGCAGCCCTCCTCGATCGAGAACTCTCTCATACTGCAGCCCTCCGTACAGGGAAGTTGCCCAAGGATAGGATGACGCAGCTTGAGGAACTCTACAATGCGGTACTGAACGAAGTGGAGTCTCGTAAAACTTACATGTCAGAGATGATTGCTCTGGGTAGACCAGAGATGGCAGCACCCGTCGAGCGCGAGATTTTGGAGCGAATGACGGAGCTGCGGAAAGTTAACGCGCTCATGAAAAAGTGCAACAACAACGATGGCAAATGATTTTGTTCATCGAAAGCCTGAAGTAACCCCTTTTGCATACAGTCATTACGAGTGTGTAGCCCTGCTACTAACCTTAATAGTGACAAGGAGATTTTCCTCGCTTGGCGAATGCAGTGCTTAATTTTAAGGTGCTTTAATTAAAGAGCTCCTTACTATTAATAGTGCTCACTCACTCGATAGGATGCTTTGTCATACAAAAGTAACTAGCCAAGGCCAACGAGGTGCGCGTCATCGGGATCGGATGATGGGAAGATCGAAGCAGTACCGTCCACGTCATAAAGACAAACCCCTCCGTAGTTATCCTAGACTTCAAGTTACCTCTTAGCAGGCATACGCTGGAGAGGAATTTGTTAAGGTAAGTTGTCAGTTTAGTGCACTTGACCACATTAGTGGAGCGTTGTTATGTAATATGCTCTACGTCATTTGAAAAAGCAATTTCCAGAAATGTGATGTACTGAAAGAGGCACGAAATTGGCATGTTACCTTAGGTCACCAACCCCCTGAATAGAAAGAAATACGCCCGATATGACAGTGTAGGGGTATGAAGGGTAGCGCATAAAAGGGTTTAGGTTTCCGATTCTACCTTTGGCTCAGTTGCTCAGTAGTACCGTATACGGATCTGCAGTCAATGCCCGAGCAAAACCTCAACTGGCGCGCTCTTGCCCTCGTGTCCGCCGCTACCTGCACGCTTACCGCCGTCAGCCTTCTGCTGCTTCTCGAGAACCGCCACTTTCAATCTTTCCGCCAGTCGCGTAGTAAACAACATCACCCCAGCAGAAGCTCAGTCGATTCAGACCAAGGAGAGGACAAGAAAATGCCAGGACAAGGTGCGTACAAGTACAAAAGGGGGAATGAAAAGAGGGCACCTAGCTGACCAATATTTACTGGTATAGTCGTGTACCTGAACAACCCAAACGCGTGTTTGGACTATGCGGTGGGCGCTGGAGGAGCCGACGAGTTCGACGACGCTAAGTTTGTGGTCAAGCAGATCTGTGCCGAATGGTGAGAGACATCGCAGCCTGGATAGTTTGGAGAAGATATTTCGAACTCTAACAGTTTGGGGTATGTCATGTCTGATGTGACAGGGAAGACGCGAGCAATGACGACATTGCAGTTAAAATCATTGTAGGGGGCATCACCAACCGCCTCTATCGCCTCATGTGGGGGGACAAGGTGCGGAAGCCTGAGAGAGATGACTTATTGTATTATAATGACTTATCGTTTGTTATAATGTGCTGCAGTCGGTGTTGGTGCGCTTGTATGGCGATCACACGGAGGAGTTCATTGACCGCAGCATCGAGAACGGTACGTTTTGCTGTATTTCTCGACGACTACGTGTTGATTGCTCATTTTCTATATGTTCTGGTGGTGCAGTTCTCTTTGCTTTGCTCTCAGAACGCGGGTTTGCCCCTACGTACTATGGCCGCTTTAAAAACGGCCGTATTGAAGGCTGGTTGGACGCAAGACCGCTCGATCCGGAAGAAATGGGGTTAATTAAGCCTGTAAACTATCTGCAAATGATAGGCAAGGAACTCGGTATTATGCACGTCATGGATATCCCGGAAGATCGCGAGCCCGTACTGTGGACTAAAGTTGAGCGCTTTGAGAAGCTGGCGCTGGAGATCGAGCTGGAGGACCCAGTCAAGAACGCGGCTTTGGAGGAATTAAACCTCGCGGGTTTGCACCAGAAGCTGCAGTGGCTCAAATCGGTTCTTCCTTCAAACGAGAACCACAACGGCAAGGACCTGATTGACGCGCTCGACACGGATGAGATCACGAAGCAGGCGGTGGCTTTCGCGTCCGACGTCGTCTTCTCCCACAACGACCTGCTGAGCGGCAATATCCTGCACAATCCGGAGTGGGACCGAGTACAGATCATCGACTATGAGTACGGCGGCTATAACTTCCGTGCGTTCGACTTTGCCAATCACTTTTGCGAAAACTGTGGCTTCGAGCTAGACTTGGCGTTGTACCCAAGCATCGACAAGCAGTTTGCGTTCTTCAAGGCCTATATGAGCACAGCAGCGCCCAAGATGCTGGCTCAACTAGAAGCCAGCCGCGAGTCCAAGGCTTTTTTCCACGCCTTATACGACGTAGCGAACCGCTACGCGCTTGCGTCGCACCTGTTTTGGGGCTACTGGGCCATCGTCCAGGCAGCCCACTCCACGATCGACTTTGACTTCCTCGAGTACGCAGCAAAGCGCTTTAACGCCTTTGACGTGCAGCGTGACTATCTCCTGGGATCAAGTTAGTGATACAGATTACATAGCGGCACCGCATGTAGTAGCAACGCCGAGAGCTGTAGTGACAAGCAAAGTTCATGTGAACGTCTAGTAAATTGCGCCTATAAAGCATCTACTTCCATTCTCAGTGTATGGTTTCCTCATTTCCTCAGCATTCAAAGCATAAACGGCGAACGCACCCTTGAGATGACGAGAGGAGAGTAACTCTTCACTAGACTCGCATTCTCCAATCAAATGACACTCCTTCATCATTGCCTTCACCTTGTTCCATTCATTGTACAAATCACGAACCACTTTTTACCGCTTTCGCTTAACATCACCTGCCGTTTCCAGGCTGATATCGAACGCCGGGAGGTTCTCCAGTGACGTGGACTCGCTCGTCTTTTTAAAGTAGCGGTGGATGATGACAGGTGGCTTGTCCGGCAGAGCCAGTGTGAGCTCCACATGCATCCGTCCACGTGGATCTAACGAGCGAACGTCCGTGAGAACCCCACGGAAACCTGAGAGTTGCGTCACGGTTTTCACTTGCGCAGCGTCTCCCGAAACAGTGATGAGGTTGTTCTTGACGTTGACTTCCTGGCCGAACTTAAGCTGCTTCGTCTCCGTAAAGATGCGCGTGCGTCTCGTGATGACAAAATCCCCAGGTGTCTGACTGATAATCACCATAAGGTCCAACTTGTCAGCAGCCTGACGGGCAATAAGCGGCAGGCCCATGGCTTCCAGGTAGTCATTGGTCGAGTCCGAGTCCTCGCGGTCGAGCGACCAACGCCCGGACAATTGCAGCGCGCCGGCCCCAGCCGTGTTAGGTACGGTAGAAGCTGCCCCAGCATTAGGCATCACCACATTGGCTCCTTGTACAGCCACAGCGGGCTTGAACGCGGCGCTACGCACGTGGCTGAGGTTCATTTGGCTCAATTGGGCTGCTGAGACGTTCATCGGGACGGACGTGGGTTGCGAGACACCGTTGGGAGCAGCGGATCCAGCACCCAGACGAGATGGGATCGCCATGGAGTTGCCTACGATGCTCGTGGCGTTGGCTGCGTGCAGGTTGGACGCGTTCTTCATCTGGTTCATGTTCATGGTCAGCAGGGAGGCGTCCAAGAGATGCAAAATTGGTAGTCACGCAAAACTGTAGAATGGTGTGGATACATGACATTAGAGTTCCATAAAGTAATATGGAAGTTGAAGTTTCAGTCATAGATATTAGTATAGTGAGATTTGCCGCCTTACGACTTTTTGCAGAAGTTCTTGAGCGTGCGTATGAGACCTGGGGCCTGGTACGGTGTCGTGGTACCCAGGAACGCCATCATGCGTCCGAGGCTGATCACACCCATGAGCTGGCCTGACCGCGCGACAAAGACGTTGTTGAGTTTAAGCATACGGAAGAGCATATCCACACGACGCATGGGCGTCATCTCCATCAGCTGGAATGGCGATGGATCAACCAACACCGTCATCTTCGACGGTTCGCAGACCTCGTTTGTGACCCAGTCCATGACTTTGCCGCCACGCCGGAACGCGAAGTGGATGGGCGTGTTCAGCACCTGCAGAGGAAGCGCCTCCACGTCCTCTTCTTCCACGTCGAACTCATCGCTGCCGATACGTGGCATGGATTCCATAGCTCCATAAGACACGGAAACGACTGGCGTTGGAGTGCGAACGCGCAAATCGTAGCTGACTGTACGCATTGCGGTCGGGGTTGCTGACCGCGGCGTCGAAGCGAAGAGCAGAGATGTTGCAGCTGTGGCTGCCGTCTCCATGTTTGACGGTTGCCGCATACTGACAGGTGTAAGAGCGATCGGTGTTGCGCCTTGGCGTTGACAACGTGATACGGCGTAGGCTAGACGGGCCCGAGTGACTGTGGCAAGTAAGAAGCGATTCTCTTGTGAGTCCACGACCGGGAACACAGGTTCCATATCTACGCGCTTTAGCAGTGCCAATGCGTCTTGGTAGGTCGAGTCTGCTGTCAAGACGCCCATTTGAGCAACATCTTTCATCACTTCCCACGCTGGAATATCGTAGGCTGCTTTCGGTAGCTTTTTCAGTCGAGGGAGGTTGCTGCTCACGATTAGCACGTCATACACGTTCTCGGTGAATCGCTTGGCCGTAAAGTACGCTGCTAGAATAGCTACCGATACAGGTATGTTCAAACCATCCGTGTGCGAGATTTCCATGATGATGACTGCAGTGGAGACGGCGTGGGTGACTCCCGACGAGAAAGCACCAGCACCAATAATTGCAAATTCGAAAGGTTCGTAACGAGTGCTCATGATGTCAAACGCACGCACGGCTTCCCCAACAAGACGACCGAAGATGCCGCCAATGATAAACGTGGGAGTGAACAGACCAGCCGGTACGGGCAACACAATACTGATGAGTGTTAGAACATATTTGAGTGGCAGGAACGTCACCAACGACCTTGAGAGCAGTAAACTGTCTTCTTCGGTGCTTTCTGGAGTACCATCAGCAGCAAATATTTGCTTGTCCTTGGAGAATAGCGAATCGAGAATACGTCGAGGAGACCCGTGTCGGAGAAACCACGCGCTATCTCCGTAGAACTCCAGCCAACACGATAGCAATGTCACAGCTATAACGAGTCCCAAGCGTTTAGCGAGACCATTCCACCACGTAACACGAGGAGAATGAGACCGCGAGGGTTTAAAAAAGTGGTCACGTGCACGCACAAGTATCGACAAGCTGTAGTTAAAGAGCGCACCTCCAAGACCGCAAACAATTCCCATGATGGCAAACACGCAGAGATCTAGGAAAGCGGGGCCGCCACTTCCATTCACCGCGTCCGTATCGGACGAAATGCCCATGCTGCGACGGCCAAAAAGCCCGTAACGAGTGTTGACAGCACCAAAATTCACAAGCAAAGCGCCCACAATTGCAGCGAAGAAGGAGCGTGGCAACGTTCGAACGAGGTAGAAGTGTGACGTCACCTCCACTCCGAAAAGCACCCCACCAAAGGGCGACCCGAAAGTCGCTGACACGCCAGCAGCGCATGCACAAGCCAGCATCTCCAGGCGCTTTGTATCATCGTCACGGATGCGACGGAATGGGCGCCAGTTCATAAGCACGCTGGCAAAGCCGCACGAAATCATGATGAAGGGACCTTCCTTGCCAATTGAGAGGCCAGCGACTAGCGCCGCCATCAGCCCCACAACCTTTGTAGCAACACATCGGAACGACAAGTACGCGCTCATGTCGATACCCGAGATAGCCACTTTCATGAATGGTAATCCGGATCCAGCAGCTTGAGGACACACGCAGTGGGTCAGAATCGCTGCGAACCCTCCAGCCAGTAGAGCCGACAGCACAAAGAGCATAAAACCTTGGTCTCCCAGCCACTGATGATACCGCGCGATCTCAGCGCTCCACATATCGATTGCGAGCCCCACACTACCCGCAAAGATGCCGATGCCGACTAGCAGTAGAGGGCTCTGTACCAGTACAAAGAGACCACGCAGTCCTTTTGGATAGTCGGCCACGTACGTCGAGTGAAGTCCGCCGTTAAACGCTAGCGCTTTCTTGTATGGGTGCTGTGACTTTTCTGACAGCTGCGGTACTGGGACCGACTCAGGAGCGACTTGCAGCTCCGGGAGTGTCGGAACTGGTTGGTATCTGTGCCAATGGGACGGCGACTCGCGGTCTAGGAACGGGTTCATGATGCGTTCCATAACGCTGTCAGCGCGTCGCCATTGCGATGGAACGCGCGGAGATGACGAGCGGCGCTGTCCAAGGGGATGACGGCGACTGGCAGGTGACTCTGTCTCGAAGTTCTGACACGATACTGGGCCGTGCCCGAAAGAGACCGACATGGAGCGCAGGCGCCGGTCGTGGCTGGCCATGGCGGTTGATGCTGACTGGCGGTTGATGTACAACAATAATGGAGACTTTGTCCGTTTTCAAGTTCAACTTACAAAAAGCAAGTGAGATGATGGACCAATGAGAGGGAACGGGCCGTTACTCAGAAACTTACCACTGCAGTGTGGAATCATGAGCAGCGTTTCCTACAGCCGTCTTCTCCCTTCTCCGCGGGTCAACACGCGTGAATTCCCAATTGCAGTTGCAGGAGGACCGATGGCATGGTGATACCCCCTACATCTCGGGAGATCTCTTTAGTTAATTGGTATCTTAGAGATATGCACGGAGAATTAAACTATGGTGCAAAGTTACTTCTATGTGAAATGCACTACACTTACTGATTCCAAATCAGTGACTCATGCCGTTCCTATTAGCTCAGATCTTGGAACTAGCACGTTGAACTCGCGTGACCCGTCCGTCTTAGTTTAAGCTGCGGGCACAAGTGACCGTCTAGAAGGCATAAACTCTTCTAAGATATTCTACACTATAATCTGATACTCACTCCCTATTCGCACCCATTTTATATCGTATGTCACAGGATATGTAAATAAATCTATCCAATACGTTAATCAAGTGATTCGTCATTTCATATAAAAAGTGATACTGCGGGATTGCGGGGGCAACACAGATTCCCGCATTCCGCATTCTACAGCACTGTACGCTAAGCGACAGGCGACAGCATGGAGTCCACGCAGGAAGAGAAAGAGGCGCACAAGACATCGGCCGAGACACTGTCACAGATAGCGGAAGAGCAGGATCTGGCGCCACAGCCGCTTGTCGTCGCGGAGGAGCATCATAAGCCTAAGGTAAGTAAAAGCTAGAAATCTCAAGAAATACAGGAGTGATGATCAATGTCTAAATTGTACGCATGGGGTTTCCGCATCTTTTAACAGAGGTGGAGAGAAGCGTTCACACGTGCCGTGCAGACGATCTCGTCCGAAAGGAGCGAAGCCATTGGAGCCGGCAAGTTCGCGTCTTTCGCTGATGTGGTCCAGGCAGCAGCGGTTTTCGATGGCGATGGCCACATTCACATGGATTTCGATGAAGACGACGATAAGTACGATATATCGGAGCTTCAGGAGCACGCAAAGAAGCGCGAGGAAGAGTCGGCGTTTTCCACACGTCATAGCAGTAGAACGGACTATGACGTGCCCACGATGAGTGTGTGTATTATGGTCGTCGGTACGCATGGAGACGTTCAGCCCTTCGTTGCCATCGCCATGAGACTCATCCAAGACGGCCACCGAGTGCGACTGTCTACTCACGGGGTGTATCGAGACTTTGTCATGAGTCACGGTGTGGAGTTTTACCCGCTAGCAGGAGACCCTAAGGAACTATCGGCTTACATGGTCAAGACTGGCGGCCATCTCATTCCCCTTAACTTGGAAGCCATTCAAAAGGACGTACCCCGCAATATGCAAATGATTGACGATATTCTTAACTCGACGTGGCTGGCGGTGTCTGAAGCGGATCCGGATGGTGGAGGTCCAGGCATCGCTGGCAAACCTTTCCAAGCGCAAGCGATCATCTCGAACCCCGTGACTTATGGACACATTCACGTGGCAGAAAAGCTCGGTGTGCCGCTGCACATCATGTTCCCACAGCCGTGGGTTCCCACGACAGCGTTCCCGCACCCGCTGTCCAACATGCTTTACACTGGAAAATCCAAGAAAGTGAACTACATGTCATACAAGCTGGTTGATCTGCTAATGTGGCAGGGTACAGAAGGAATGGTGAACACGTTTCGTACGCAAAAGCTTAATCTGCGGAAAATTCGTAAAGGAGACGGCGGACGCGACATCCTTCTGGACCTTGCCATTCCTCATTCTTTCATGTGGAGCCCGCGCCTGGTGCCAAAACCAAACGATTGGGGTAAAATTTATGATGTCATTGGAACAGTCATTTTAAAAGGACCAAGTTCTTCGTACACACCGACGCCTGAACTAGAGGATTTCCTTGGTCAGGATATCGGGCCCATTTTCGTGGGGTTCGGGTCTATGATCATTCAAGATCCTAAGGGAGTTACCAAAATGATTATTGATGCTGCACGGCAAGCTCGTGTTCGCGTGTTGATTCAGTCCAGCTGGAGTGACATGGCTGGAGATTTCGTCATTCCAGACAATATTTTCTTTCTCGGCAATTGCCCACA
This sequence comes from Phytophthora brassicae, assembly GCA_024679045.1. Classification (NCBI taxonomy): domain Eukaryota; phylum Oomycota; class Peronosporomycetes; order Peronosporales; family Peronosporaceae; genus Phytophthora; species Phytophthora brassicae. Next base: position 43,945 of record JAIKVB010000030.1, on the reverse strand, counting down.
CGACTGGCTTATGCCGCGCGTTTCGGCCGTCGTTCATCACGGCGGTGCAGGCACTACAGCAGCAGGTTTGCTTGCTGGCAAGCCCACATTTATCGTACCGTTCTTCGGAGACCAGCCGTTTTGGGGCAGGGCTGTATTGGACGCTGGTGTTGGTGTGGAGCCCTGCCCGGTTTCCCAATTGACAACGGAGAAACTTCGAGCTGCGTTTGAGGCCCTGGAGAACCCGCAACTCCGCGCTCGTGCAATTGCAATGGGCGAATTGATGCGGAGAGAAGACGGTGCTGGTGAGGCGGTAAGGAGCTTTTACCGCAATTTACCTCTGAGCCACATGCGTTGCGACCTGACCTGTGGGCGAGCTGCCACGAGATGGAGCCAAAAAGACAAAATTCGCTTGTGTGACGAGTGTGAGTTTGTGGTAACCTCGCGTCCTGAAAATTCACCAGGAGATATTGTGGAGTACAGTTTTGTGGACTATTCGCCGCGTGGCCCGGACAACGTTCTTGAAGGTGCATCGGCTGGAGTAGGCGCTTTCGCTCACGTGTTTGGGTCTGGATTTAAGGATGTAATTGTGAGGCCCACGCAAGGGTACCGAGAGGAAGGCGCCAAGGGTGCTGTGATTGGGCTTGTGAAGGGTATCGGAGGGTTATTGATCAGCCCCTTGGTCGGTACGGTAGTATTTGCCGATCATCTTGCTACAGGAGCATACAATAATGTGCACGGTGACGATGATAAAAGGAAGGGCTCCCTTATTGCGGATAACAAGAAGTTACTGAATGCCATAGGTGTCAAGACCAGTAACAGCGTGCACAACGGATCGATGAGTGCAGATGAACTCGTGGACCCTGACAGTTCGCTGGCTAGTCAGATTGCCATTCAGCTGACAGAGGAGGAGAAGAGCAAGCTCGAAGCGAGATTTACTGCATTAGTAAATGATCGCAAACTTCATGGACATAAATCGTTCAAGCTATCAACAGGAAGCCAGCCTACCTCGGAATGTACAGAAAGCGCGGAGGAAACGACAGCTGTGGTTGTGAATATTGAAAGTGCCACGTTTAACGGTAGCGACTCTTTTGAAATCACATTCGGTGATGGTGGAAAGGTTGGTGAGGCACTGCGCGAGCATGAAGTTGAGGAACTGGAAAATGAGGCTCGCAAAGAAGAAGAAACCCAGAAACTGCGGATGGAAAGCATAAACAGTAAGCCGCTTCCGACGATGAACATTTGCATGATGACAACCGGAAGTTGGGAGGAAAGTGTGCAACAGTACGTTGCAATTGGATTGCGGCTTCAAGCCGATGGTCACCGTGTGCGGATTGCTACGAATAGTGGACACCGCGACCGCATTGTCAGTGCCGGCCTGGACTTCTATCCTCTTGGAGGAAGTGCGATCACGACTGGCAACTTCCTGCAATATCTACATCAACGAATTAAAGATGAGCCTCGCCACAAGTCCAGACTTCTTAACTTTGCGCATTCAAAATTGAATCATAGACGCGAGTCATTTCCTGAAGTCGATGATCTGCGTGAACTCGTCTTTTCGCTGTGGCCAGCATGTGTAGAAGTCGACCCACTGTTGCCCGGCAAGGCCTTCCGGGCAGACGCTATCATCGCACACCCATATTTGTTCGGACAGACCATTGTTGCTGAGCGTCTTGGCGTTCCATTGCATTGTATGAGTTATAACCCCCAGTCTCGCACTCAAGCGTTCCCGCACCTTATCAGCTCGAACATGAAGCTGCACAGACCGTATCGTTACGCTCCTAGAAACGCCGCGTCGTACGATGTTATTAACAATGTCCTGTGGAACGGCATGCACGACGTTCTGGACGAATTCAGGTATTTCTTGGGGCTCAGGGGCAAGAGTGTCGCAAACAACCTCCTTGCTGAATGGCGCATACCCCACACGTACCTCTGGAACTCCTCCCTTCTTAAGAAACCTCACGATTGGGGAAGCGAGATTACGATTGCAGGGTACGTGGAACTGGACGAAGTCCAGCCCGAAGACCCCGAGCTCGCTGCCATTGAACAAGAGTTACAAGCATTTGTAGGAAGTGCGGATACACCGCTCATTTATTTTGGCTTTCAGTGTGGTGACTGGGATCCACGTCGCGTTCAAGATCTGGTCAGTACCCTTGAAAAGGCAGCCAGGAAAGCAGACGTGCGTGTTGTCTTCCAAGGCTACGAAAACAGCAACGATGATGCCGCATTTTTTGTGGGTGGTAATGACATGGTCTTTGAGATTGATCAAAATTTCCCAGTGAAGCGCATCCTGCCGCACGTGCGCGCCGCAATGCACTGGGGAGACCTCTCCATCACGTCGACATGTTTAGCAGCTGAAAAACCCGCGTGTGTGGTCCCTCGTAACATTACGCAGCGCATGTGGGGTCAGGCATTGGTTCTTACCGGAGCGGGTGTAGAGCCGTTGGAGATTGATGCATTAACACCTCCCAACCTCGTTCACGTGTTCCGTGTGTTGCTTGACTCTAAGCTAACACACTGTGCTAAGCTTCTCGCGCCAAAATTCTCGTCGCCAAGTGCTATTGAAACTGCTGTATCCGCTTTCTATAGCAATCTACCGCTCGCAGGTATGACATGCGATTTGGACCCAATCCGGATTGCTCGTGTGTACGACTCAGTCCACGAATTAAAACTATCGTACGAGGCACGTCTAGTGGTGCACCAGGTAACGAACGACGGGGGCAGTGGAAATGATCTAAAGTACAAGCCGCTCAAGTACTCTCAGCACCACGCACCGCGATTCTCACTGCGAGAACTGGATGCTGAACTGCTTCACTTGTCGTCGTCTGGCAACCGTAAGAAACAAATCACTCGAGTTTTGTACACGTATGATCCAGCGAGTGAAGAATTGGCAGCCAGAGCAGACGAAGAAAAAGCATCATTAAGCTCATCATCATCGTCTACGGGGTCGCTGGAGTCAACGATAGTCAAGAAGTTTGGCACTCCACGTAAACGAAACCTTCAATTATCGCGCACTCAATCTATGGCTCTGAACGTGATAGAAATGCCGAGATTCTGGAATTCACCGGAGGAGCAGGCAAAGAGCACGGTGGATATCAATGCCAAGTACGAAAAGCTTCTGATGTCACGTAATTTCGCCAGCGATTTGTCGTTCTCATCAGCCTCTTCAGTTGCTCTCTAGAGCACAAACACAATGAGGAGAACTGCAGTTATACGCTAAAGTGGTGTCTTGGATGCGATTTACCACAACGCAATGAACTTAACTCATTTGGGCAATAGATTTACATTAAGCTCAATCATTGCCTTCAATTTGTCAAGTTACAAATTGGTGATTGCTCGGTGAATAACATGGCATAAGCAGTAACTACTCTACCCCTGTTAACCGCTCCGCCTGGCGTGACTGTGCTGCTTTCTTGAATCCAAAGAATCGCATCAATGCTTCGCGTTTGCTCCTGTGATGTGGTTTTTTGACAAGGCGTTCGTACGCCGCATTAGTGGCCTTGCGTACTGCGGCTTCCTCGGCCGCTGAAGACCAGAACCTCTCGATTTGTTCCTGGGTCACGACTAAACTAGTGCGAGTGGACATTAACGAGGAGCAGCTTAATGACCTCCAGCTTAATCCAGAATCTTGGGACTCAAGCAAGTCGAAGGCTAGGGGGACACCATCACATTGACGAGCTGGTTTGATATCCCGCGGTGGTTCTCCTGGATTGCCGCGGATGAAAAACGTCGGAGGATGGTTCCCACCAAAGCGAAGGGGTTTGTACGGCACGAACACTTTAATTTTATCGCGGATAGCCACATACGCGTGGAGTGACATTTTGATATTGTGCCGTGGGTCATACACTCGCGCCAGCTTGTCTGCATCGACATCACAACGCATCGCTCCCAAAGGCAAATTGTCGTAGAAAGCCTGAACTGCCGCGCTAACTGATTGATCAGGATTAAATGTGCTTGCGATCTTCTGGGCATTTTCGCGAAGGTTTGTCTCCAGAAGCTGTCTGAAGTTTGAGATTATTGACTCTACACTGCATGTTCTCCAGTCGATAAGTGGCAGACCCACCCGGGCTTGTTCACACACGCAAGACATGAAATGCTGCGATGACTGGGTGCCGCAGATACCAACGGGCTTACCAGCGGAGAGCCCCTCAGCAATAATATCAGGATCACCCCAGTGGATTGTTGCAACTATTGCTGACTCTTGAAAGAGACGTGCATACGGTAGGTCGCTGGGAATCTGGAGCACGTTGGAAGACTGGTAAAGCTGTCGATTCTTACCATCGTCCTCTCGAGTTTGGAATACGATTCGCACTTGTTGCTCAAGGGCAGCGGCTGCAGCATCGATCTTCTTAAGCAAATCGTCGATGTCATCGCGTAGCATGGTCTGCGTGGAGATGCCGAAGTAAATAATAGGTGGAGCTGGAGTCTGGAATGCAAACGTGGTGAGCGTGGTTGGCCACCTGAAATGACTGATCTTCTTCTCACGTTTCTTGCTCTTTCCGCAACTGAGACCAGTGGTGGGGCCTAGCAATATGTGTCCAACCACTGATACCTCGGTCCCCCAGTCGAGCGGTTTTGGTAGCAGTGCAGGGTTCCAAAGGTAAATGTGAGGGACATCCCACTGGACAAGGCGATCCGGCTGGTCGCAGCGCTTTCGAAGACCGATAAATGCTCTAAACTGGGTCAGCATTTGGGCTACACCCCCATACCATATCGTAGTGTCGACGATTCCATAACTCAAAAAGTTAGTTTGGCACAAGGTCAAAATTGTCGGCTCCAGACCTGCGATCGAACTCAATGGATGAGGGAAATAATACGTTGGCGTCAGAGGCTCTAGACTGACACACTGCAATGGAATACCAAGTCGTTCTGCTACATGCACATGACCAAGAAGCAACGGGTGCCACAAAAGCGAGTCAGCACGGAAGTGTTTGCCAGGAATATTTGTGCCGCCACCATGTGGGTCCGAGCCGTAGGCAGCTGGCCAGAGTGAGTAAATGAGCTCTTTAAATGCTTGAATCGCTCCTGTACCAAGGCGTCCTGGCAGCGTAGCTCGAACAGCCGTTTGGCTCTCGTAGACAAGTTTGGCGAAGTCCTGGATACTCTCTGGAGCACCTGCAAGCGGATAGAATTCAAGCCCGCGAAGCATAATCTCAGACCGAAAACACTCGTTGGCAGCAACTCGTACGCGATGACCCTGTTCTTTCAGTTTGATGCCGATAGCGACGAATTGTTTCACACCACTGTCCCATGTTCCAATTGCAGCGACGCAGATATTCATGGGTGGTATTGGCGGCTTTGGTCTCTTTGATTTGGAACTTTGCTGCACGTGGTCATCATTTCCCCATCGCTCACGTTGATACGAGGCGTATGCTTCCCATTCAGCGATAACTGGATATTCTACCGCGTTTACAGACTCATTTGGAATGTTGAATTTCATTTTAACGGTTCCAGTAGACGTCAATCGGGTTGAGCAAAGCGCAATAGGCGACAATTTCACTCTGGGGCTTGAAATTTCAATTGCTGAAGTATTGCAGGAGGCACCAACGTCCGCCATTATAGTATTATTGCTGCTGTTATTTCCGTGGCGAAAAAGCGGCTGCGCTGGTGTTATTTGAGCTAGTTTCTGTGGGCTTGATACTTCATCATTGTCGCTAACGGGGAAGATCAACTCATCGCTGTAAGCTGCGATTTTCTTGGCTTCTCGGGCCTGCACAATGGCCTCGTAGCGGGCGCAATATCGGTATTTCACAGAAGGCCGCATCTGCTGCTTCATCTTCTTGCGGTCCTTCCTGCGCGCGAATATGACGGTATCAACAGCATTTGGACCAATTGCGACGCAGAAAGTATCAGCGAGTCCGTTCTGAACCCCGAGCGCTGCCATGATATGGCGGTCAAAGACATTGTTACGCTTGCGATGACCCTCTTCTCGTTTGGCGTTCGTTCGTCCTGCTGCTGCACGGTCGGCGAAAAGCACAGCGCCATGAACGGGTCGGACAATTAAATAGTACACCCCAACTACTGCGCCTTTAACAGCTCCGACAACGCCACCATTGATCAACCCTTTCGCTGGCTGTAACAGTATTCCTGTGAAAGCACCTGTCAACTCGTTGGCAAACACGACGGCACCTGTTGCTACCCCATTCAGCAATGAGCTTGGTCCACGACCTGAATAATCGACGCAACTGTAGCGTACGACTTTTTTCTTTTGGTTTTCCGGACGTTCTTTTACAACGAAAGCGCAGCGATCACAGAGTTTGATCTTGTCGTCTACGCTCCATTGAGTAGCGATCCGTTGGTGATCCAAGTCGCACCACATATCCTGCTTCGGGAGATGATGATAGAAACTTCGTACGGCGTCTCCAGCGCCATCTTCGTCCTGCATGAGGTCACGCAACCTTTCAGCTCGCTTGCGCAGTTCTGGACTTGCCAGCTCAATGAAGGCTTTGCACAGTACCTCAGTTGTAAGTTGTCCAATAGGACAAGGTGCTACACCCACTCTAGCACTCACAACCGCTTGACCCCAGAACGGTTGGTCTCCGAAGAATGGCACGATAAAAGTCGGCTTTCCAGCTAGAAGACCTGCTGCTGTAGTACCTGCCCCACCATGGTGGACGACGGCAGAAACTCTGGGCATGAGCCAATCGTGGGGGCAATTTCCTAGGAAGAAGACGTTATCGGGAATCTCAAGACCACCAGCCATATCGCTCCAGCTTGACTGGATAAGTACCCGCACATTGGCCTGCTTGGCTGCGTCAATGATCATTTGTGAAGTTCCCAGCGGATATGCTAATACCATTGAACCGAATCCGACAAAAATGGGACCTCCATCATTCCCAAGAAACGTTACAAGTTCTGGTGTTGGAGAGTACCTCGAAGCAACTCCCTTTAGAGTAACAGTACCAATAACGTCGTACAGAGCTCCCCAGTCTACAGGTTTGGGTACAAGTCTAGGACTCCACATGAAAGAGTGTGGAATTGCCAAATCGAGAAGCAATTCAGATCCGGAATCACCATTGCGGATCGGGTGCAGCTTGAGTACATCAGTACGGAACTCGTTGACGATCCCTTCAGTGCCTTGCCACATGATCATATCGACCAGTTTGTACGACAAGTAGTTTCTCTTCTGCCACTTGCCAGTGTATGCTAAATTGGCCAGTGGATGAGGAAACGCCATGGTGGGCACCCATGGCTGAGGAAACATAATGTGAAGTGGCACACCAAGACGTTCTGCAACATGAACATGTCCGTACGAAACCGGGTTCGCTATGATGGCTTGTGCACGAAATGGAAGACCTGGAATCCCGGGACCCTCTCCATCCGGATCTGGCATGGACACGGCTGGCCATGTAGAGAGCACAATCTCGTTGATCATCTGCATGTTGCGCGGCACGTCCTCCGTCAGCGTCTTGATCTTCGTCGGAATCAGGTTGCCGCCTGTTTTCACCATGTAAGCAGCCAGCTCTTTCGGGTCACCCCCAAGTGGGTAGAACTCGATGCCGTATTTTTCAACAAACTCTCTGTACACTGCATGGGTAGCCAAGCGTACTCGATGTCCATCCTCCTGAAGTCGCAGTGCAATGGCTACGAAGGGCTGGACGTCTCCGTGGGTTCCGACAATGAGGATACATATACTCATTAGTGGTGGCACGGACAACAATTCATCGGAGTCTTCATCAGCGTTCGACCTTTTGCTCATTATATCCCGCTCCAGTCTCGGTGACTGTATTTCGTCTTGGTTAGCAGTGGTTGGAAGTGTTTCCATGTTGATGGCGTCTTCTGCTGCAAACTCCAATTGAATATGACCATCAGGGTCCTGAAGAGCGATCGCTGCAGCATGAATCCCATCTAGCTCGGGTCCCGCGAAGGACTCGATGGCAGCGGATAGATTGGTTCGATTCATTTTGTACAAAGTCGACTGGATGAGTTTTATCGGGGCCGAGAGTATGGACGTCTGCTGTGCCAGTGGATAACGGAAAACCGTCAAACTAAATCTAATTTGGTCTCGACAAGCAGAATCACGTGGCGACTTGGGATTGCCAGCACCCAACATTAACTGCTGTGTCTATTAGAAGATATACACAACGTTGCACAACGATCTTGGGGTCTGACGTGCCTAGCATAAATCACGAACAAGGAGTGGGCAAAATGATATTGGTTGGCTATCTACGTGAAGCTGAACTTCATCACTCTAGGACGAGCAGCTTCGTATTGCTTGTCTCCACCAGCAGCTTCATAATCGGGTGTCTCGCTGTCTTGATGAATCTCCACAATCAAACGCTCACAAACCTTCATGAAAAAGAGAGTTGTGTCACCTCCCACAGTTCCAGATTGAAGTGTACGCAGGTCTGGTGGGATATCTGCCCATTTAAAGCTTCGATAGTCGACGAGCATCTCCGAGGGAGCGAAGGCGGAGCATACGAGCCACTGATCGGAGGAATGTGTGTGCTTTTGATCAAGACACCGTATTTGTAAATACATCGAGATGTAGTTGCCATCTCTTCCTTTGGCGGGCCCCGTCCAGGATTCCTGTAACATACCCTTGCTGTCGTTACCATTACCGTGCTGCTTCATGCATTCCAGACCTCGTTGTTCGTCAAATAGCAGCGTCATGGAAAACGTATCCTGTCGGTCCGTGGTGCCGTCTGAGGTTGCGGCTATTTGCTCAATGTGTACGAACGACAACACGTGCATCATCAAGTCGTACTTCCCCACACTGCTACCCAAGAGATTATCGTATTCCAGAAGCCCCAGCACCACACCAAGTGTATCATGTGATACAATCAACTTGCATCGAGAGCTGCTTGATGGGTCATACAGCTCAAGACGCAGTTCTGACATTGCTAGATGATCTTTCATTCCCTTGTCAAGATATACAGTAATGAGAACCTGATCATGACCCACAGCTCGAACAGTTTGGAAAAGTTTCTTGCTCGTGGTTTCATTGTCCAAGGCATCCGGAAAGTTGGAAGTGTAGTCGGACAGAACTAAGCGATCTCCTCGCCCATCACTTCGCTGCTCCACACGTAGATGATCAAGTACAATCGTTGCCAGCTTTCGACTCCTTTGCTTTTCCATTTCTGCAGAGTTCGCGTCGTCGTGAATTACCCTCGAGAGTACTTCTCTGTCTTCACTGCCAACAAGATGTACCAAGTCACTGCCTTCCAATAGTAACGACAGCTTTTCACTCGTTGCACAAACGTAAGCATCTACTCGCAGCATCACGGAGCAGCGTGTAGATTGCTGCGTTTGCCCATTTGTAGCCACGTTAAAGACTGTGAACAGCGTGCGACCGCAGCCTGAAACGACTTTCGCAGTTGTTAGAATCTTGATACCGCGCTCGCCTGCTCTTCCTCGATGACGCGATTCATCAATCAACTTAGAAGCGTTAACACTGGAGTCGCGATCAAATGTTTTAGTCAGTGGAGTCGCCTTTTGCTTCGCGTACAATCGATCCCGCAAGAATGTCACGATCAGGTATGTTTCACTGTTACTGGACTTCCGATCCACTTGAGCATCTAGCCGTGTGAGAATAACATGCCGCACCAAACTATCCAGTGTCGTAGAGGCAATGAGAACAGATTTGTTCGGACCAACAACCTCTCGAAGGTCTCGATAGCCGTGAATTTCAGCAACAGCACTACAACTTGACACTGGATGGTAAACATGAAACTTAATCGTGAAGGAATCGCGTTCTTGAACACGATCTGTTAGTGACACCAGAGCAGGTTTCAAGTCACGAATCACTTCAGCTTTCATCGTAACACGAACAACCAAGTAAAGACCGTTCGCACGATAACTGCCACGATGTACGAGTTCTTCGGTGTCGTAGCTGTAGCACTTTCCACCCCGTTTACTGTCTCTGGTAGTCTGTCCCTCGTCATCATCTTCGTCATCACTTTCGGTAGCTCTGTCGTCGAGCAGGTGAGTGCACGATACAACGTTCACGTGCGATTTTCCTCCGTTCTCGTGAACTGACAAATGATTTTCAACAATTTCAGCTTCTTCCAGTACAGTACTGGACTGTCGATCCACCTCATGGCTGTTTGTCGTGCTGTTAATTGCTGGAGTTACTTCCGTCGCCCATAAAGAACCACACGGTAAGTGGACAACGACACATCCGTTAGTTCCCCTGCCTTTCGGATCCCAAGCAAAGTAATTTTTCACGACCTGGCGACTAATTTCTCTTCGCTCTTTTAGTTGTGCTTGTTGCCACGATAATTCCACGGGTAAACTCGCCTCAATTTTACTTTCTTCAAGTTTCAACGACTGCTCCACACATGATTCAGGCAACCACATCCGATACTGAAGAACTTGCTCAATCTTTACAGCATTACGTTGTGTGGTGCTTTCTTCGTCATCACAGAGTTCAACCTGAACATCAAGTTTCAACGACTGCTCCACACATGATTCAGGCAACCACATCCGATACTGAAGAACTTGCTGAATCTTTACAGCATTACGTTGTGTGGTGCTTTCTTCGTCATCACAGAGTTCAACCTGAACGTAAACGCGTACGAGTTGCTTCTTATTAATCCGCTGGTGAGGATTCTCCATAGTACGAAGAACGCATGGAAACCTGGCAAGAATGCAGCGTCTTTGCCGGTAACAAGTCATTGTATCCACTTCCTCTTCATCATTTTCAGACTCGCTATCGCCGAGAACCTTCGATACAGGCTTTGAAAAGCAGAAACTACGCAGTAGTAAGTTATGTACCTGAGAGGAGGATGAATGTTTCGATAGGAAAAGTAATTCCTGAGCAGCAGCACGAGAAAGGGGAATACAGTGAGATTTACTTGACCCAGGAGAGTAAAACACAGCCTCAAAAGTTCCAAGCTCGTGACGTTCGACAAGAGTGAACAGCCAACGTTCTCCTGATGTATCACCCTCATTTCCTGGTGCCCGCACAGCTCGTCGAAGAATTATATGTCCTGGCGAAATTTCGTTCGTTCTTACACTTAATTTCAATGCAGATACGAAATTCTGCTGAAACTCCGGGAAAACCATTGGAGAGCGTGAGATTGAATACAAATGCAGTCGATCGAGTAAGAGCGATGGTATACGAGCTGAAGGAACAAATATGCTCCTTGCTTGGGCTGCTGAAAGACGACTGAGGATTTTCTCCAGCTCCACTGCCAGAGTTAATTCCACCGCTTGCTCCAGTGGCTTATGTGAGCTGCTTCCATGGACAAAAGCGTTCACTTGCGCCTGTCCACGAGCCAATTCTACTATGGTAATTGTAGTTAAGTATCCTCCAAGTTGCAGAACATGACGATACAACTGAACAGCACGTGGACGAACAACAAGTTCATAAGGACTCGGACCTTCCAGAGACCCTGGAATATCTTCAAGTCTTCGTTTCTGCAGTAAACAGAGACGAGCGAGACGTGAATACATTTCTGTATGGGATTGAGGTGGTAATTTGTCTGCTCGAACTTTGGTACCAAGTGACAGTGTTGATGGTGTCAATAACGAATCAATTTTATCCTCGGAAATGGTTGTCATCCAGCGTTCACCTGTACTTGGCGAGTAAACACTCACAAAAATGCATTGACATTCATGGAAGAGACTCACAACACACCGCGTTCCATCACAATTAATCTTCTTCTTGCTGACGTGACTCGACGTTTTAATACTCGAACTTTCAAGCAAGTGAGCAGTGCGATATACCCGAACATCAGCAAGTACAGCATCCATTAACTGCAATATCGATGAGTCTTCACCTGCACCATCTTGAACGTGATCAGTTGGACAATTATCAAAGATTACCACACGCTCAAATAGGCCAGGAGTAGGCCGAAACCGAGTGATTTCCGGTGCAAGAGATCCTGTACCATCAGCTGCGATCATTTGAGCTGTACGAGTGACAGATTCGACCCAAACTGCTAAAGCGTAGAGTAATCTGCTTGAATGTACCTGAGATCGTGAAATTTCAGCGTTGGGCCAGAGAGAATGCTGTAAAAACCTCTCAAGAGCTACCAAATTGACTGGAGGAATCGTAGTGATGTCAACTTGCTGCAGTTTAGTTCGTAAGAATGCTGGTTGTGCCAAAAGCCGACGAGACAAGCGCCAACTTACTGAGCTGGTCGCGATATCACTTTGAGAAGGACCTCCATACATTTTTCCAGGTGTGAGGAGTACGATAACAGCTTCCATGACAATTACCATGGCTGAGCTTGGCGTACAATTACTTTCTGACTGTTGAATCATTTCATGATCCACTGCTTCCTCTGCGAGTTCCAGTCGTAATCGAGTTGTACGATCAAGAGCCAATTTTACATCAGCGTCCACCATTTCACGCCTCATTTCTTCACGATTCGCCTCTTCTTCCTTATCAGAACCTTGTTTTACACTAAAAAGATCGCTACGATTTGTAAAAGTGCCTCTCAACAAAATACACATCGGTGGAGGGTGTAATCCGCTTTTAATCGTAGCAAAACAGCTCAAGAAAGCACGTTGAGTTACGTCTCGAAGTCCGACATCAGCTTCCAGAATCACACAATGTCCAAGCGCCAAAGCATTGGTAATAGCTTGAAAATCAAACATTTCACTGGTGTCTTCAACCCCTAACGACCGCTTTTTCACTACTGGAGGACGCGAAATTGTAAGGAAAAGTCCGGGTAAAGCCGTCTGAAGTTTCTCAAGAATGACAAGTTTTGCTTTTCTTGGTACATCGTTGGCCACCACTAACAACAATGGACGAGGTCGATGGAAAGGATACTTTTGAGCTTGAAGTATTTGAGCTGGTACAAAGCGTCGAGCGACGTCTTCCTCACTGTTCTCCACATCTCGTCGCTCGATAACTTCCTGAAGAATTTCACGTTTACTTAAAGTTTCAAGAACCACCAGGAACGGATCATTGGATCTTGTATTTGACTCGATAAGATGCTGAAGTCGGATAATAGCAGCGAACGCAGTAGTCCACTTGAAAATTACCACTGCAGCTTGCCAACCTCTTGGAATTTTCTCGAATGTTTCGACTCGGAAGTTGAGATCTCCAGCAAAAGCTTTCAATAGTTTTGTACCAAGTACCGATTCACGCAAATATGGAGTGGAAGCAGCAACTCCAGCAGCAGCAAAACTCCCTGACGGTGACAGGAAAGCTCGTGCTGAACCTGCTACAACATCAGCGATTTTCTGCATTCGTCTGGTAATACTCACACCACAACGAAGAAATTTTGCAGCTTCTCTCCACCGAATAATTGGGATATTCCACTCGTCATCCGAGTCACTAGTGAAAATCATAAGAACACGCACAAGACCAAGCACAAGAGCAGGAAGAGAATGTCTCTTCTCCACTGATTTCGCTTCAGTTTTCATGACATTAGGCAGCGCAACCATTTCTTGACATTCTGCTGCTAATTCTTTTAAAGTCTCAACATTCATAGCTCGAGCTGCAAGTGCAAATTGCAGACGCCAGTTGACCAATTCTCGGGTTTGAAGCATCCGATTTCGTCCAAAGTGCCCTCGCACTATCTTTTGAATACGCTCGGCAGAAAACTTTTGAAATCTCTTAATTCTGGTCGTTTTTACTACTAGACGAGCAAGCCAACCTCGAACAATTCGCTGGATATGAACTGAAGCCAGATTACGCCAATACATTGCTGCAACCCGACGTCGAACGAGGAATCCACGTACTCCTGCTTGGATAAAAGTACTAGCAACAATGAACTCAATCTTCATCTGCTCATATCTTTCTCGAGCCAGCATCCCACGAGCAATTTTCTGGATCTCCGTGGCACAAAAGTGCAGTACTAACGGTCTCGATCGTTCATGTTCTTGGTGTTGGGCAGTAGCAACTTCACGTAAAGCAGCTTGCTCTCGATCTTCACGTTGCTGCTGCTCCTGATTAAGACTGACAACTTTAATTTTCTGTTCTTCAATTCGCTTGACGTGCTGCACGAAGAACAAATTAGATCAAAAATCTTCATAAAAACAAGAAAGAATTAACTCACCGTTGCATCTTGAACAGCCTTGTGTTGTGTCTTGAAAGTATGGAGCATTTCCTCCTTCTTCTGAATATTGACAAGTTTTCTCTCGTACATGTATTTCTTTTCCTCAAATTCTCGTCGCAATTCACTTAATTCTCTCTGTGCTTGAGTCGTAAACGCTTGTAATTCTTCACCGTAAACTTGTAATTCCGAGCAGCTTTCAAAGTACGCAACATCCATCGCCTTTCGTTCTGTTTCTTCTCGTAGTGTATCTAATAGTACCCCTAATTGTGCATTTGCTTTCCTTTCAGCTGCTAAAGCTTGTTCCAGTTGAGCACCTCGAGCTCTTCTTCTTGGTGGCGGTGGACGGTGAAATGATCGCCATTCTGGTTTTGAAATAGGTCCTAACATCCCTGAACGCTTCTTAGCGTGCAATTTACCAGGAATATCGGAGTGAGATGAATCACCAAGTCTGAATCCGTTTCCTTCCGAATCTTCACATGTAAAAGCTGATTCCAGAGTTGCAGGAACATTGTAAACATTTCCTGAGAGTTCGACCATATTAAATCGACGACGAGCTTCGTCTTCAGGGACCACACGACCGTGAAGATCTCGCGTATATCGTCCAAAAACTGATTCTTCTTGTAAAATGACAAGTTCAGCTTCATGAAGCCGTGCCATATCAATTTCACCAATCTGTGAAGGTAAAACGGAGCTGTATTTGGACTTTCCAGATCGTATTAAAGTTTGTGATTTAGGGTGAAGAGATCTGATCTTTGACGGAGTATTGGGAACAAGCTCTTCATCGTTAATTATGCGAGTCTCGTACGGTGTTTTCGCCCTCTTTCGTTCTGCTAATGCCAACGCCAAAGCTTCGTTATCAACTGTTGAATTCTCAGTATTCCCCGTCGAGTGTACGCGTTTCCCACCCACTTGTAGAAAATAATTTGACTCTGTTGTATTATTTCTCTCTGTTGGGTGTAAATTCACTTGCAGTTTTGATCGACAGTCGAGGTTCAATGGTAAAATAAATGGATTCCGCTGAAGTACAAATCCAAGCCACTCGATGAGCGCCAAATGTTTGCCCAGAAACTCCAAATCGGACGCCATTTTCAGTAAATAATTGATTCCGTTCCATTTAAACTGTTCCTGTTCAATCGATTGTTGTCCATTTCTCTCGATCGTCTTTTTCTTCTGTTTGTAAATTCTCCAAATGACAATCGCTTCAACAGTCTCAAGTGATGCCAAACGGAGTAAATCCAATACGTCAACCGTCTCACTTAAATGAACACCTGCAATGTTTCCTACAGTATTGGCCCGACCTAAACGTTGCAAATATCCTTCACGTACGAGAATACACTTGAGCACTTCCAATTCCTACAAATTAATTAAATTAGCCAAGGCTTTTTTGCATAGGCAAAAGGTGATTTACCTCGCCCGAGTCGACTTCTTGGGTCCCAATTTCACTTGAAAACGTGACGGACGAGACTTTAGGCAGTACTACACCCTAATACATTAACACTGGGATTTTGCATAGGCAAAAGGTGATTTACCTCGCCCGAGTCGACTTCTTGGGTCCCAATTTCACTTGCAAACGTGACGGACGAAACTTTAGGCAGTACTACACCCTAATACATTAACACTGGAGTTAGAATATTAAAAAAACTATCAGTTCTATAGCTAATAAATACTGACTTTACCTTCCTATTGGTAGCCCGGACAATTTTCTTAGGGGAAGTCGTTTTAAGCTTCTTGATCGGTGGGAACTTTGGAGAATTAGATGAAGGAGCTACTCGACGTATTGGAGATGACGTCGTGTTGGTAGCACTGCAATTGAAACAACACAAAGCATTTTTAGGACAGATAAGTAGGTAGTTTAACTTTAGTGATTCCTACACTTTTTGCTTGCTACTGTAGCCATTTGCAGTCGGCGGGGTACGATCCATCAAGACCAATGTCACTTAGACAATCGTTAATGATCTGTGGTAATGCTAAATCGCGCAGCATCGACGCATACGGATCTCCTTACGTCGCTTCACGGACCAGTTTCAGGTTCTCAACTGAATTTAGGCCGTTGACTTGATATGTAGCAAATTATTTTTATATTTTTCATATTTATGTAGACTGCTAGCTTTAGTATCTTTAATTAATGTGCTTCTAAGTGTGATAGCAATATCTCGTCCTGGATGGCATCTTCAAACAAATCGTCAGTGCAATCTGTGGAGAAATACACCTCTATCGGTAGTGAAGAATCATCTTGTGAGGTTAATTCAATTTCAGAAGAGCAGGAGTCGAAAGTGTCGGAGACTTCACACTCCGACGTTCGATCATCATCTTCAATTTCTTGTGATACTGACGACTGAATGAGCTTTTCATTGATTTCTTCCTTCTCTTGTTCACTTGGCCATGAAGGTAAATATTCCAGAAGAAGAAGGGGGGAAGGTACAGAAGTGACTTCTGCTGATATTGGAAATTCTGGCGTCACGATAAACTTGAAAGTATCAGTGTGATGCTCTTCTAAAGCATCGACAGCCAAGTTCATCGTCACCAATTCGTCACACTTCGGTAGTGTTAAGTACTCTTTCAAACAGCTCTCCAAAGCGGAATCAGGTAAAACTTTAGGTGTTAAGACTGTAAGAATGGTTTTTGACTTTCTCTCGTCTAAAATTGCTGCCATATTTTCGCTAAAAAGCTCCGTACTTTCTTGGACACTGACGATGTTGTGTTCAAATTCAGGATCATCCAAGATACTCTGAGCGACTGTGTCATCGACTTCCAACTTAATTTCCTGCTCAGCGTGCTCTG
The DNA here is from genome assembly GCA_024679045.1 of Phytophthora brassicae. NCBI lineage: Eukaryota > Oomycota > Peronosporomycetes > Peronosporales > Peronosporaceae > Phytophthora > Phytophthora brassicae. The sequence goes on along the minus strand of JAIKVB010000030.1, from coordinate 27,230 downwards.
AGTCTCTCACGACGTTTAGAGCCCTTTCCATTCGCAGATCAATCAATTCAATTCCTTCCGATAATTTGACACTGTCCACTTCATGTTTGCTATCGTCTCTTTCATCAACTTTTGAGCTTTCGTGAGTGTAGAGAATTTTATCATCTGTCTCAATCAACGCAGCACCGTCCAGTCTGGTCAGTGAGACAGTGTTTTTACTCTCAAATACTTGAGATACCAGTGCCATAGCAACAGTTGTAAGATATTTTCCACTGTCTCCAGCATTTCTATCTCTTAAACCAGTTGCTTCCGTCTCTTCCAACATGTCAGCATTTCCCATTTCGCTGTTGTTAGCGTCCCCATTAGCGTCCCCATCAATGACGAGTTCTACTCCTGTTTTCTCTGACGATGTGACTTCAACCAGCCCCTCCATCCGCATTTCAGATACTGTGGCTGTTGCATCACCCGAACTTGTACTTTGTTCCTCATTTACCGATTCCGTTACTACAGGTTCTTGTTCCAATTGATCATTGTTGCAGTTTTCCTGTTCTCGTCCTTTATTAGTCAGCAAAACCTCCTCATCAGATGCAAGTACTAACGGTTCTTCACCCGCAGTGTCGATGATTACAATACCAACAGCATCTACCTTAGCACCGTCTTGTTGCCTTAATTCTATTCGTACTTCATTCATATCTTCATCCCTTCCAATCGGTGCTAAAGACAAATTTTCAATCGGATATTCCTTCACCGCATCAATCTCAAATTTCATATTCCCAGCACTTCGTTTCGATATAACAGGATCCAACACGACCGTCGTCTTGTTCATCTGAGCTCGAGTCTCTTCTAGAAATTGTCCCGCCAGAATCTCCAGTTTCGCCATACATTTACCAACGTAAAACTCGATAGCAAGACACACGTCACTAGCATCGGACGTACGGAATAAATAGTCCTGAATGATCATTTCCCCACTTCCAGCACGTGGAGAACCTGGAGAAGCCGGTGGAGAACTCCGACATCGTAGTAAACAGCAAGTATAGCCTTGTTGGAAAACTACCGACCATTTCTCCAGATCAGTATAGTACCAAGTGTTTAAAACTACTTCTCCTTCGTGTCCTGTACAGAATGAAACACCATGTGAAGAAATCTCGAGCGAAGTCGCTTCTGTAGGACAAGTTTGTCCTGTCATCGCCAGTTTAACAGAAAAGCGTTGAATTTTATCAGGAGAAATCGTTGCATGTTTCTCAACTCCCTCTGTCAATACATGAAGCCAAACTTCGTATTCTTCGGGCTCCAAAGCTGCAAATGTCCACGTTCGATACAAAGTCACGACGTCAAACGCGTGCATTGTTGGTAAACTCGCGTTTGTACTGCGACTGAGAGGACTCGCAGCAGAAACGGGGCGAATACAAAGCACAGAACTTAAATCAATCACTCGTCGCTCCTTTGGACTGTCGCTGAGCCCTGGACAGTGCGTCAGTTTGTCGTAATAGCATAGAAATCCCCCTACTGGAGTCTCAAAGAGCACCACAAGCTTCGGATGCCAAGCTTTTCGTAAGTGGAACGTACGAGTACTCTGTCGTTTCTGTAATTGTCCTTGAAACTTGAACATTTTCGTATAGTGAGAAGACTGAAGGAGAGAAGTTAATGGTTGTAAAATCTTTGCTGGAAGTTGTGGTTTGTCACGAGAGACGAAAGATCTTTGTCGGTCATTTGACAAGCAGGAAGCGTGAAATTCACACAAACTGCTTCTTAACACTCTTGGACTCACGTTACTAAGCTCTCGTCCATTGATATAAGTCATCATATTGGCTGTAGAAACTTCATCCGGCTTGCTACAGCTTTGATCACTCCATTCAATGAGGTTTGGACATCCAATGACTCGACAACAAGAGTCAATCCGTTGTTTAAGACTATCAACATCTGCAAAGAACATCAAGACGCCTGTTCTTTTCGCTGTATTGTCACCAGTCGGTGATGAAGCTTCAATGTTTGTTCTAGGAGGTGAAAGTATCATTTCTCGAAGAGAAACATCCATGTACGTACCATTCTTCAGGTACCAAATAGCTTCACGAATATACTGCGCTTCTAAGCTCTGAAAGACGAGATAACTGGGTTGTTTGGCTACTTGATGCGTCGTACGAAAACGAAGCTCCAAACGTGTCCCCGATACTTCACACGATTCCAGATATTCATATCCGTACGAGAACAAACAGGCAATTCGATCGTGGCAATCAGGTGAAGGGAAAATGTGCATTTGGTGGATACTTAGAGTGAGTCCACGTAGATCTCCACCGATGGAGCAAGTGAAACACAAGGATCCCGATCTCATGAACTCCACTCCAAGTCGTTCTCGACTCATAGCATTGCGAACTGGTTGTTCTTTTCGTAGTAATTCTCGTCTTTTGGCCATTGGGAGCATCGAAGGTTGACTTGAGCCTAGAAAAGCTCGACGTTGTTGAATGGGTGAAGGTAAATTCTGACCAATGAGCACTCCAATGTAAAGTTGTTCCGGTGGTTTCTCGAGGTCTGGAAGCTCCACAATCGCTGATAAATGCGTCTCAAGCTCAGTAAGCACGGCAAACACGAACGTTGGGGAAGTGGAGCCATCGTCCAGGACGAAATGCACAGACTTTTCACTGTGGTCCCATACAATTTCCTTCACGAGAGCAACTGGAGACTGAAACATCAGTTTCTGCTGGTGATCAGCGATCGCGTGGATAGTTTCAGCTGACACTCCGAGGATAATGTCGATTAGCACTGAGTTTTCTTCACTTGTATACATTTTACCATAATACGTTGAAGGTTCTTGATAACTTGAAGTGTTTGACGGACTGTAACGAGAAGCAGATTTCCCTCCTTTCGAGAAGGAGCTTTTCATTCTTCTTCTTCTGTTTTGAAGCAGGAACAAAGTCTACAAATGGCAGTAAAAACCACAAGAGTCGTGAAAAATTCCCTAACAATAGCCAGATAAGAACAGCATCAAAGACGTTTCCATCGCAAACCGTTTGGAAATTGTGTTTCTGACTTACTCCGATTTAGGGCTGGGATAATCTCTGTTAAAACTCCAATTTAGTCGGTTTTAGGTCCTGGAACTATGAAGACACTCGAGAAACAAGCGTTGAAGATCCGTTCTGCACCTTGAAAGTATGGGAATTGAAGCCACATCATCACTAGCAGCTTCACGTGGAAAAACAACGGAAGCCACCCGATCTCTCGTCCGATCGCTGTGATTAAGTAGTCCACAGTGACTGCCACACTGAAGTATGCGAGCCACCATTCATAGCGTCTCGTTCTCTTCTCACCTAGCACTCCGATCGTGATGTAAGCGGGGAAGCCAAAACCCATCAGTGAGGAACCTCTTGAAGCTACAAAGCCTGGTGTGAACATGAAGATTAATCCGAAGAGAGCAGGACCTTGAGACCAGAGATCCTTTGCTAAATGGATATGTTTCTCAGGTACCAATCGGAAAGACACGAGCATCCGCATCAAGAAGTTCGTCTTCTCTTCGCATTCTTCGTTCACTGTTTCTCGTTCCTGAAGACGGTTAGCGTACGGACTGACAATCGGACTCAGCAGCGTATAGAGAGCGATGTTTCCTCGTGTGAATGGCGAGTGCATCCAGATGAGAAAGATGTTGCAAAAGTGGATGGGAACTGTCAAGAAAGACGTCACAAACACTGGCAGGAAGAGCGTTATCATGCCGGTGAAGCAAACCGCTAGCGACCAGATAACCCAGTACTTTAAGCACGCTTCGTACCCACGCCACTCGTAGTCTGGGATCCCACCAATCTTGTCAAACTTCTTAAGCAACTCACTCGTTAATCCACGTCTTGATGCTGGTGGGGTAGTCTTGGCGAGACTTGGATATAACCTTTTCTGACGAATAACTCCAATGGAGTGGAGCAGCGGATACCCGACCGAGAGCAGTCCAAAGAGAGTTTCACTACTTAACACTTCAGCAGCTTTAGGCAGATAATACATGGCTTCATAGCTGAGCGCGAAGAAGAGCACATGAGGCAGTAAAATGGCTACAGCTCGCCACTTGGCGCTCAAACTGGCGACGAATGCTCTGTACCGTAGCTCCATCAGTCTCCTCGTCCGTACATAAAATACTCGAGCTTTGTGGACGTATCCTTGACGAATACAGATCACTACAAAGAGTACTGAAAGTGCCAGAATTGCCTGATGTAGTGGATCCATCTTGCTTACATAGTCAGCCCCGATCTTGGACGCTGCGAGGAAATGAGGCAGTGCTGCTTCACCCAGTACAGCCAGCAATTGTAGAATGGGTACAACTACTAGTAGCAAGAAGGTTCCCCATAGTTTAAGGCATTGGAACGTGGCGACGATGGCGTCTTCGAGTGCGAAGCCAATTGCGCTCCAGTCGGGACTTTCTGCGAAGATTTCAGCGACTTGGGAAGCGTTGAAAGGGCTAGAGAAAAGGTCGACAGGTAGGTATTGGTCCAATAACCCTTTTGTGAGGGGTAGCGCATCCTGCTGCATTGAAATTCAGTAGTAAAATGATTTAATTAGAACAGGATGAAAGATATGTAAATGTTAAAAGGAGATTAAGACGCGTACTGAGACGATGGGGACGGGATCTTCGTGTGCCACGACTGCAAGATCATCATGTTGTTGGGCGTGTAGCTTGGCGAAGAGAATCGATCCTACAACGAGCGCTACAGGAGGCAACACGCGGCGTAGCAGCCACCGCATTGTACAACGAGGCAGATTTAATTATGAACTAAAAATGAACATTTTTGGTCATTCAAACGAGGGACTAGAACTGCGACGTGAGCACACCCTATATTTGTAGCTGGACGTATTCTCACACGTCACATTGTAAAATCCATAACGTGAAAAAGTAGATGATAACATTTCGATTTCGACCATCGAAAAGCAACTTCGAACTATGATATTGTCATCCATTATTCTAACGGGATGGTCCAAATCTTTTAAAACCTTTTCCCATTTTTTCTTCATTTCTCCTTTTGACAACAATGGAGCTCATCCCAATGCTTTCGTTAATGCTTTTAGCTGCATTTTTCCTCTCTTCTGGGAATTTGTGCATCATCGCGTCCAAAGTGGATGGAATTGTTCCCTACAGCAGCGTCACCGTCACTTTTCTCATTGAAGTTGTCAAACTTTTGGCTACTTTTGCAGTTATCATTGCTACCAAGACTCCAGTCCCCAGTAAACTGCAGTTGACAAAATTCAGCTACTTTGCAGTCCCAGCACTTTTGAACACTCTGGAGAGCAATCTTAACTATATCGTTTTACAGTATTTGGATGCTGCCACAGTCTCCGTACTCTGGAATTTGAAGATCCTGCTCACTGCTGTGCTCTTCCGCTATGTACTACAACATCCACTCTCGGAGCTGCACAAACTGGCCATTGCACTGCTTATTCTGGGCGTTTTAACCAGCCAGTCCGATCGACTTCAAAACAGTGAAAGCTCAGTAGAAAATGAGGATGAGAAGCTCAAAAACACGACTATTGGGCTGTTTCTGGCGCTGCTTGGAGTCACTTTGTCGTCTTGTTCGAGTGTTGGTACTGAGTGGACGTTGAAGCGGCAGTTAGACTGTCCATTTCTGTGGCAAAACGTGCAAATGTACAGCTTTGGCGTGGTTTTCAATGCTCTTGGACTGCTGGTTGATGGGAAAATCTTAATGTCCGAAAGCTTTTTCCACGACTACAGTGGTTGGACAGTGGCTGTTGTAATCGTGAACTCCATCGGTGGTCTCTTTATGGCTTGTATCCTTAAGTATCTGGATAATATCGCTTGTGTCTACTCACACTCGATTGCAATGATGCTTACGACGCTGTTTTCGATGATTTTTTTCGCCTTCTCGCCGTCTCTTGGATTTGCTTGTGGACTGGGAGTGCTTGTTATCTCCATGTATCTCTATCATCATCCATTGGCTCAAGTTGCAGTGGAAACAGATACTTCACCAAACAGTGAAACGTGCAGTGAAGACGATTCGCCATCACTAAAACTCAAGAAATTGAGTAAATATGAGGAAGTACCCAATTCAGAACAAGAACGGGAGACTTCGAGCATTGAAATTGTTGAAAATTGAGTTATTGAAGCAGTTTTGACTGCACACTATTTCGAGTAGATACAATTTGCTAATTTTCTTGTTGCTTATCTATGGAACTCTCATCTTTTCTAGATTTGACGTTTCCTACACCATATTTACATGTCAGACCCAGTCACTCTTCTGGAGGGCATTAAACATCCGCTCGTACAACCGGGCAAGTTTCTGAGCCACACGTGACCCTTGTATTGATGTTGCTTCTTGACCAGAGGCACCACCAGCACATGCACTTACTTCAGTCATTTTGAGTATGTCCACACCAAGCCAGATGAGCGAGTTCATCACTACACCATATTTTTATTCAGCATTTTAGAGTGTGCACTATCCGCTTCGAGAAGAGCGCTCGCTCTTACAAACGCTGGCCTTCTCCAGGGTTCAATTCGTCAGTGTCATGCGCTTGCTTCGGACGGCAAGTTGGGTAGTTGTAGCTAGCCGTATCGACAGGTGCGCTGGTAAACAGAATGAAATGCGATGGCCTCGTATGGACGTTTCTACTTTGCTGTCAGTCAATTGAACCTCGTCGCATCAACATTAACAGACTCGTCCCACACCCTCCGTTCGCAATATTTAGCTAACAGGTAAACAGTCACGCGCATATGGCTTCAAACTCTCAGGTTGCGATTGGAGTGCACTGACACCACAATACTTCCAGACAAGTCGGAAGCAGGAACATCACACAGCGTACGCTAACTACATAAAGTAGTAGTTAAGTTGGCCTTCTATTTGGTGGTTATGTTTTGTTTTCTATAACGCTAACTACATAAAGTCGCTGTCCAGTGCAATCTTTGCGGAATCTGCGGTACGACTGGTGAGATGTACGTGGCGCACCTAAAAATAGTCAGCTGTCAAAACAGATTTGACAGGGTTTTAAGTTGACATTCATTCGCCAAGTTACTGCGAGGAAGACACTAACATGGCGATGACGAACTACACCACTACAACCAAACACTAGAGCAAGTACAGATCGAGCACGTGGAGGCGATGGTCAAGGCGTTGCAGACGACAGCCAAGCTGGAGAAGAAGCTTTAGATGGAGACGAAGAAGGCGACGTTGCTGGCCCTCGAAGTCCGTGCGCTCAAGCGGTCGCTAAGAGGAGCGCTGACTGTCAGCAAGAGCCTCCGGAAGAGTCGCAAAGTCGTGCTGAAGGAGAAGGAGCAGCTCGAGAAACAGCTTGCCTGCTAAAAAGAGAACACGACGAAGACGAGCAAGAGGCAAGAAGTTGCTGACAGGCTTGCTTATCTCAAGAAGAAGATCATGTTTCACTCCCACACAACTGAAGACACGAGCCTGACGGCAGTGAAGTCTGCTCCTACGGTTCGATCACCCACAAACACCGTGACCCCGTCTCCTGTGATCATGGAGCCTGTCAACAAGCCTTTCCAGGCGCCGCCTCTTGTCCAAGAGCTGTGCAGCCGGAAAAGGAAGCTGCCGAAGAGTACACGAGCGTGCACAAGTCCAAGAGGTCACGGTCGACGTCAGCTATGTCGTCTCCGTCAGAAATAGCACCGCGACCAACAAGTTCAGCTCTTTGCGGACGCCCTCCAGTAATGCCAGCCACAATCAGTGACAAGAACGTTGGCTGTGGCAACGGAATTGCTCGGAGACCGCGCAGTTGTCGGACTATGAGTGGACGTCGGAGCAGCCAGAGCAGCCGTAACCTTCGCCCCAGACCACATCCAAGTCTCCCAGGTAGGCCAAGTGACCGGGTACAAGACACACTTCGTGCTCTTCGGCAAAGATTGGACTCCTGCATTTCGAGGGCTACAACTCGGTGCTAGATCTGAAGTCTCAGCAACTGGTCGAGTGGTGTTTGATGTGAAGTTTCGACTGGTGATGTACGTGACGCGGGACTCATTTCTCCCGCATCGCAGTATCAACACTGGCGAAAACCACGAACCCATCTCGACTACCAGTAGAGCGAGACAGAGTGGTGACATGTCATCAACCTTATGTTAGAGCGCAACGTATTTCCTGCCAGACCTTGCTGTTTCTTGAGATGTAGCGCAACTTGTAAGTAAAAGCGAGGATGACACCCTAGTGGGAACAGTTTTTGCAACTGCGAGTCTGGTGTTCCTTCAGTAGTTGACGTTTTCTTTTAACTCGAGACCTGACCCTTCCAATCGAAGGAGACATCCAAATCGCTCGAGTTGTTATTCGCAATCACTGAAGATTCCGCAAAGGTACTCGGCAGGATACTGCGCTCAAGGTTCGTGTGAAAGTGTACTTTACGGCCGGTCTATTACTACTTTGCGTTCGCAAAATACTAAAGAATGACAAAAGAACCTTTTAACTGTTAGAGATAAATTGAGACACGTAATCTTGAAACATATATTAGTGTTGGGCCAAGAAACCAATTTGACTTCGAGAACTTCCACGATAATGTTGGATTTAGCAGAGTCGTCGTCTGCAGTACTGGACCGGGCATTAGATAGCCCTAAAAGATATTTATGTACCTCACTTCAAATTCAAGTGTTAAGAAGAGACAGCTTCGTTCATTTCTGCTGTAGTGGGTACAGACTCAACGTCGCATCAAAACCATCGTAGATGGGTCCTTCTTTTTTTGTTGCAGCGAGCTCGTGGATTTTTCTTACGCTCGACAAATGCTGACACTTCTGGCCTACTCAGAGCTATCACTTCCGACATGTAAACGTTGCGTTATGCCATCCTTTCTCAGCTCCAGCATGAGATAGTTTTGGATCGAGAAGGGGGCAGCATGTCGTCAGTATTCTAAAAGAGAATAAAACCCGCTCCTGAAGGAGAGATGTTTCTTACAAACTCTCATTCTGCTGGTTTGGTGCGCGCCTGAGTATGTAAAATAGTTCTTAAACTTATAATATGAGTCACCACATCAGCACCAATCCTGAAACGACGTACACTTGTGCTTGACAAACAACCGATTAAGTTCATCTACAATTGGAGTTAGCCTCGCCCCACACTCAAACAAACTGCAAGACACACAATTTCTAACCTCCTGGTTATCTTATTAAAGAAACGCGCACTCGCATCCACTATTAGATATAACTGTATACCCGATACATGTGGGTACATGTACCGGATACTCTGTCCTATTATTGCACCCATTCTGCTGATGAAATGCTGCGATTACGCTAACTTTAGATCGCTCCCTCACTTGATAATCAGCACTTCCAGCACCAGCAGTGGCGATGCGCGTTACCACACAAGATGGCGTTATCGACAAGTCACCATCCAATGCGCAGTCACTCGAACGTACCAAGTTTTGCAAGGCCCAGAGTGCCATCCTTGCGCTTCAAAGACCTGATGGTCATATTCAATTAGAATTCTCTACAGAGGAGACTATCGATCTGCAAACACCTCAACCACCCAATGAACCTCAAACTTCCAGACGATCATCCGACTCCCCAAGGCTAAAAGCCAGTAACAAGTGCCCACTCAAGACGGAACAACTTGTCTCCATGCCACCTCTCATGAATATTGCGATTTTGATCGTGGGAACTCAAGGAGACGTCCAGCCCTTTGTAGCCATTGCACAGCGATTACAACAAGACGGTCACCGTGTGAGATTAGCCACTCATGCAGTCTACCGAAGCTTTGTTATGAGTCACGGAGTAGAGTTCTACCCTCTAGGAGGCGACCCAAAAGAGCTGGCTGCATATATGGTGAAAACGGGTGGTCACTTGATCCCCACAAAGATCGAAACTCTTACCAAGGACGTTCCACGCAATAGAGAAATGATCAATGAAATTGTCCTATCCACGTGGCCAGCCGTGTCGGATGCAGATCCGGATGGCGGAGGTGCTGGGGTACCAGGTCCTCCATTTCGAGCTCAAGCTATCATAGCGAACCCAGTTTCTTACGGACATATTCACGTAGCAGAACGTCTTGGTGTTCCGCTCCACATCATGTTCCCACAGCCTTGGGTTCCTACCATGGCATTCCCGCATCCGCTGTCCAATTTGGCGTACTCTGGAAAGTGGCAGAAGAGGAACTTCTTGTCGTACAAATTGGTTGATTTGATCATGTGGCAAGGCACAGAAGGGATCATCAACGAATTTCGTACAAAAGCATTGAATTTGCGTCCCATTCGCAATGGTGACCAAGGTTCGGAGCTCTTGCTCGATCTAAAAATCCCTCACGCTTTCATGTGGAGTCCCAAACTTGTGCCAAAGCCAGCAGACTGGGGAGAACTGTACGACGTCATTGGGACTGTTTCCTTGAAGAAAACTGTTTCGGTCTATTCTCCATCGCCTGAGCTGGAAAACTTTCTCGGAGACGACGGAGGTCCCATATTCGTTGGCTTTGGCTCGATGGTAATTGCAAATCCAATGGAGACTACAACGATGATCATCGAAGCAGCTAAACAGGCCAATGTTCGTGTCCTCATCCAGTCTAGTTGGAGTGACATGGCTGGTGATCTCGAAATCCCAGACAACGTCTTCTTCTTGGGGAATTGTCCCCATGACTGGCTTATGCCTAGAGTTTCGGCTGTCGTTCATCATGGTGGTGCTGGCACAACTGCCGCTGGTCTACTCGCTGGGAAACCTACGTTTATCGTGCCATTCTTCGGAGATCAACCCTTCTGGGGCCAAGCTGTTGTAAATGCTAGAGTGGGGGTGTCTCCTTGTCCTATTACACTTATTACTACTGAGGTATTACGCAAGGCTTCATCATGGTGGTGCTGGCACAACTGCCGCTGGTCTACTCGCTGGGAAACCTACGTTTATCGTTCCATTCTTCGGAGATCAACCCTTCTGGGGCCAAGCTGTTGTAAAGGCTAGAGTGGGGGTGTCTCCTTGTCCTATTACACTTATTACTACTGAGGTATTACGCAAGGTCTTCATGGATCTCGCAAAGCCAGAATTGCGCTCACGAGCAGAAGCATTACAGGATTTATTACTACAAGAAGATGGTGCTGAGGAAGCCGTTCGTTGTTTTTATCGGCATTTACCAACGCAAGATATGTGGTGCGACTTGGATCATCAACGTATTGCGATGCAGTGGAGTGTACACGACAGGATCAAACTCTGCGATCGCTGCGCTTTCGTTTTGAAAGATCGACCAGGGAATCATCACAAAAAACTGGTGCGTTATGACTCTGTCGACTACTCCGCTCGTGGTCCAAGTTCACTGTTAGCTGGTGTCGGTACTGGAGTAATCGTCCTCGCTCATGAATTAGCTGGTGCGTTTACAGGAATTTTACTCCAGCCAGCGAAAGGTTTAGCGAAAGGAGGCATCATTGGTGGGGTCAAGGGTACGGTGGCTGGAGTGTATTACTTGCTGGTGCGACCAGTACATGGTGCTCTGCTTCTTGCGGATCATGCAGCAACAGGTCATAAGAACGCAAATCGAGAAGAAGGACATCGAAAGCGAAACAGCGTATTTGATCGACACTTGATGGTGGCACTCGGTGAAGAAGACGGCCTGGTAGATACTTTCTGCTTGGCAGCTGGTCCAGACGCTGTTGATATCGTGCTTTTCATGCGACGAGAGGATCGCAAGAAGATGCGAAAGGGACTGGGGCCTAGTGCAAAATACCGCTATCGATCGCGATATGACACGTTACTGAAAGCTCAGAAGGTCGAGAAACTTGCAGCCCAGAACGATGGGATGCTGTTTACAGTCCGTGGCGACAACCGAAGTCCCCAGGACCCAAATCCAGCACTTGTCGATTCGCATGATGACATGGCGCTCCTTGACGCAGATACTACTACCATGAATAGTGTTGTGAACTACCTCAGCGAAGGAAGCGACAAAATCGCAATTGCTTTGCACTCAACGCGGCTTTCAGCGACTGGAATTGTGGAAATCACACTAGATCTCCCCAGCCAGTCTGCCAATGTAGTCGAAGCTTCGACAATTGCTGAATGGCAAGAGTACGCGTCCTGTCAAAAGAAAATGTCTACAGAAACACCCGAATCTTCTTTACCAGTGCCGCATATGAATATCTGTCTCGCTGCAATTGGTACTTGGAGTTGTGGTGTAAAACAGTTTGTCGCCATCGGTATCAAGCTCAAGGAACAGGGCCACCGCGTGCGAGTTGCAGCCAACGAGCGTTTTCGTACTGAAGTTCTGCTCCGCGGACTTGAATTTTATCCGCTTGCAGGAGCTCCTGAGAGTATTCAAGACTTTGCGAAATTTGTGTACGATAGTCAACATGCGGCTCGAGTGGCAGTACCTGGTCGCCTTGGAACGGGAGCCATTCAAGCGTTCAAAGAGCTCATTTTCTCACTTTGGCCGGCCGCATATGGCTCGGACCCGCATGGTGGTGGCACAAATATTCCTGGTAAACACTTCCGTGCTGACTCGCTTTTGTGGCACCCACTGCTCTTTGGTCACGTTCACGTAGCTGAACGTCTTGGAATTCCTCTTCAATGTGTCAGTCTGGAACCTTTGTCACCTACGTACTCTTTCCCCCACCCTTTGAGCTCCAGTACAGACAATGAGCCAGAGTTCAAGATAAAATGCCAGAGTAACTTGCTATCGTATGGCATTGTGGACACCACCTTTTGTCAGGGTGGTGTAGCTCAAGTGCTGAACCAATTCCGCTCCTTCATTGGACTCAACACACGTAGCGATCGACCGGATCTGCTTGTTCAGCGTGAAGTTCCTCACATTTACCTTTGGAATCCTGCAATTTTACCAAAACCAGTGGACTGGGGAAGCGAATTGTCGATGGTTGGACACGTGACACTGGATGTTGGTGCTGGTCTCAGTCGAAGGAAGCAGAAAAAGCGCGAAAAAGAGTACAATCGCTTTAAATGGCCAGCCACACTCACCGAGTTCGCATTTCAATCGCCAACCACAACTGTCATTTACTTTGGCGTTTCCACACGAATCATGACACCTAGTGAGCTCGATGAATTAGTGCAAAAGGTTGACGCTGCCGCCGCTGCTTCCGATGACCACATGCGAATTATCTTCCAGACTCGTGAGACCGGTGACGATCAGCGCATTTTGTATCATTCTGCCAACGTACTTCAGATCGCCAGTGATCTCCCGTACGACCGTCTTTTTCAAGAAAAAGCGGTGGCTGCAACGATCCACTGGGGAGATTCCGACATCACGTCAGTTGGTTTATCTGCTGGCAAACCCATGGCTATCTGTGGCACTCATTCATCGCAGCATTTCATGGCTTGCGTGTGTTCACAAGCTCACGTGGGTCTGCCTTTGATCGACTGGAAGTCGTGTACGGTCGAGTCATTAAGCTCCACCTTCAGAAATCTACTAAACCCGCAAGTTCGCGAGAAAGTGCAGGCTTTAGCAGCGACTTTCGACCCTCAGCAAGCTCTGTCCGCTGCTATAAAGACGTTTTACGCTAATTTGCCATTGGAAGCGATGCGATGCGACGTCGATGCAAGTAAAACTGCACGGGTTTTCGATTCCCGCCACGGTCTCAAATTGTCACTTGAAGCTTATGTAGCCATTCAACCTCGTTGGGATGAGAGCAAGGGCTTTGTGCCGTACAAACCTCTGCGATTTAAAGGAAACAGTCCTCCGACATTCTCTCTCCGTGGTTGTCTAGGCAAATTGTCAGTTATTACTAAACCAGAGCGCCAAATCGATGCTGTCTACCTTGCTCAAGAAGGATTCAACAGCTTGGAAAGTGCGCGTGGGTCGATATCATCGAGTCCAACAGCCTCTCCAGCGCAAATTGCGATGTTCTGGTCGTCAGCAGCAGAGGAAGTTGCGACCCGAAAAGCTACAAATGCTGCCTACGAACGACTTGTTAAGAAACCGCAACGCGTAGGTAAACGCGAAGCCGTTCTGCGCTTCTTCGGCGTTGGGAATGAAGCAAGACGGCGAAAAGAAGAGAGACAGTATACAGCAGTGGAATAGTGCAAAGAGTAAACTTCAACTTTAAAACAATCACTCCTGCAGTCATTGGTACGTTGTACCTACTTCAAAATCCGTACTTACTCCACCTATCACGGTTCTTTCGGCTTCGTGGCACTCCATTCTGGCTTCACTTTTCAAGCGTCATGGGGTCGTCATGGGTCGCGAAGCTAAAGGGTCTGGATGCGTATCCGAAGACGATCGAGGAGTTTAAAGTGCGGACTTTACAGGGAGGTCTCTTCTCCCTTATGGCTTTTGTCTTCATTTCGGTCTTGCTAGTGTCCGAATTAAGTTTCTACCTGGCAACGGATACGGTTGACAAAATGATGGTGGACGGCGGCCGCAATTCGATGGTTTCTATCAATTTTGACGTGGAATTTCCCCATATGCCTTGCTCGGTGGTGGCACTGGAGTCGGTGGACATGGCTGGCAACGCACAGCACGACATTGAACACAATTTAGAGAAAATCCCACTGGACGTGCGTGGCGAGGCGCTTACTGAGGGCGTTCGGGACGTCATTGGAGGAGCTCTTACGAACCACACCGATCTTCATGACGAACCGGTTAAGTGAGTGGTTTTTGGGGGATTTGAGACGAGATTGGCTCCGTTTTAACGTCTCAATTTGCTGTTTTGTAGACCTGATTGCGGCAGTTGCTACTCCGCTGGAAATCCAGGAGAGGTATTATATTGCTATTGGTTGGATGAAATAGATTATTGGAGTGGGTGAGGCTGATGAAGGTTTTGTCTAGTGCTGCAACACGTGCGAAGAAGTGAAGGCGGCGTACGCACGCAAGAGTTGGTTGATGCCCAGTTTACATACAATTTCTCAGTGTCAAGAGGCGGAGATTGAGAAGGTTTTACGTGGAGAAGTGAATGAAGGATGCAGAATTAAGGGTTCTCTCGTAGTCTCTAAAGTAAGGGATGCATGTGATAAGTGGACAAGTTACAATAGTGCAGAAGCTGACAATTATTTTCGTTTCTACAGGTTGCTGGTCGAATGTATTTCGCTCCGTCCAAGTTCTTCCGCTCCGGCTACTTATCAGCTCAGGATCTGGTGGACGCCACGTTTAAGGTTTTCGATACGTCACACACTGTTCGCTCGCTATCTTTCGGCGAATTGTACCCGGTATGATTTCTCAGTGATTTGTGTTGGTAATTAACACCGAGTGCTTACGAACGCTGGATGACTTCGTAATTAGGACATGAAAAACCCACTCGACAACCGCAAGAAGGAACTCCCTGATGAGGATACACGTGGATCGTTCCAGTACTTCCTCAAGGTAAATTTGCGAAGAAACCTCGGTAATTTGTGAACGGCACTGATTATATTTATTGTCCAACGTTTTATTAGGTGGTCCCGACGGAATACACATTCCTGTCTGCAAGTCGCATCATTACGAACCAGTTTTCAGCCACAGAACACTTTCGCCAGCTCACATCGGTGAGCGACAAGGGACTACCGAGTACGTTCCATGTTACCACAAAGTGTATGATCCATTGTTTTATTTGTTGGTGTAACTAACCAGAACTGTGTGATTTTATTTGCAGTGGTCTCGTTCAGCTATACCTTTTCTCCCATCATGTTCCGCATCGAGCAGTACCGCGTGGGGTTTCTCCAGTTCCTCACGAGTGTATGCGCGATTGTCGGTGGCGTCTTTACAGTGCGTAAATGTAATCTGTTGGATTTTTTTATATCGCATGCGCTTATTCATTCGCTACTTTTTGCTGTAGATTCTTGGTATCATGGACTCGCTTGCGTTCGGACTGCTAAACAAGACGAGCAATACCACGCTGTTGTAAGATGATGTGGTTCTCGACTAATGCAAAGATACGCTTGTGCATACACACGAGCTTTTCCTGTTTCTTTATTTGTGGATGACCCTTGGCAGTGAGATGAGTTGTGAATATTGGTAGCACAAGGTCGGAGATTTATGAGCAAAAGCCATCACGTCCTGCCGAGCTGTGGAACTTGTTTGTTGTGATCCGGCTATGTCGACATATGCGGTGGGTGATGTATTTTGTGCGACTCATGTTTCTGGAACGCGTTACACTACCGACAGCTGGCTGTACGTTTGTTCTAGTGTTTGGTTTCTACAGTAGCTGTGTTACTGACAATTGCTGGAATAGGTTCTTCATCTTGGAGAATATGGGGGCTCGTACGGATGTCGACCCTCAGCGCTGTCAGAATGGAATATTAACGCTCTATGAACTCCCACCACAGTTGCTCGTCCTTCGACATCCATGTGGGATTTTTACCAACTCCTGCTCACACAATTTCAGATCACACAAGGACAATGAAGCCGGCACGGGACCGTTTGGAGTTGTTAGTTCTTTGGTCTGCGTTTATTGAGTCAGTAAATAATCAGCATCCGTCTTCGATACATTTGAGCATCGAGATAAAGTCATAGTCAAAATGTGTGGACAAGTCCTCTGGAGCTGCTGGTGCAGACTCTTTCCGATCATGCTCGCTAGGTATGACACGAGCAACTACCTTTCTCCACATGTACACATCGAACAGTATCTAACTCTTTATACACATTGGGCTCTGTTTTCAGGAACGAGTTCATAGCCTCAATATTAGTACCAAGCAAATGTCGGGTAAACTAAATTTATCAGCTTTGGTATGAAAACGCGCGTGTCAATGACATCCATCGGTCTACCTGATGCAGAAGAAAAATAAGTTCTCTGTCATTGTATAGCAATCGACTTCCTTCCGACGCCATCGAAGCTCAGTCGAACTCCAGTGATCATCAAGTAGCTCAATCTTATTATACCACTGATGTCTTCACCTCCCAGGTGCGTTAACCGTCCTCAGTGCGTTATCCGTCCTCTGTTTATAAATTGACCCTGCTCTAGGATGGTACAGTATTGTAATTGTTGCTGAGTTGTAGGAAATCTAAAGGAGTGCGTCATCTGTCTGGTGCGTTCTCTAGTGGTGGGGCCTTTCTCCTGCCATGTCGACGCTTTTGCGTGTGTCGCCAGTGTCTTGAGGAGATTTTGACCAGTGTTCTATCGCTCGGCGGATAGACTATCTGCCGAGCGCAAATTCTCCACTTACGCCTGCTATTTGCAGACACAAAACAACACAATCATGAAGGGACAAGTTACCCTAACGTTAACGTTATCATTCATTCTAAAAATAGCTTTGAATCCTAATAATAGCCCTGATCCCCTTCAAACTCGATCTCATTTTCCGACATGTACGACGCGCTGGAGTTGGCGAACAGCGCGCAGCTCCACCTGCTCGTGGGGGTGCTGGGCTTCGTCGTCTACCTGGTGCTAATACTCTCCTACTTCTTCGTTCCGAACATCAAGGCGCAACATCCAGCAGCTGATCTCGTGGTGTGGCACGCTGGCTGCGGTCTCATGACGTCCG
Organism: Phytophthora brassicae; assembly: GCA_024679045.1. NCBI lineage: Eukaryota > Oomycota > Peronosporomycetes > Peronosporales > Peronosporaceae > Phytophthora > Phytophthora brassicae. The sequence goes on along the minus strand of JAIKVB010000030.1, from coordinate 9,964 downwards.
TGGGGTTTATCTTCGCTTTTGCACTCCAGTATCAGGACGTAGACGATGAACTTCTCCATTGGCAATGCTCAATATTGGCTCCTTTCAACCAGTTTTTCTTACTTGCTGGCGCTTGCTGGTACCTCATGCTCACAATGGATTTACTAGTGGCGCTCGTGAACCCGTGGATGGGTTATAGCTGCAAGTCTTGGGCCTACCATACAATGTAAGCTACACAGACTTAGGACTTTAAGAGGTTAAATGACTGACTAGTTATTAATTTCTTTTGTCTGCAGAGTGTGGAGTGTGAGTGCCGTATCGGCGCTGCTGCTGTTTCAGCTCAAACTCTTTGGGCTCTCGTCGCTCAATGTTTGTTGGGTCAAACGTACACAAGATCCGATGCAGGTGAATACGGCCAATTGGATCTTCTTCTATGCCCTTGTGGGTGGAATCTGCGTGTTGTCTTTCGCTGTGCTGCTTTTCGCGAGCTTCCGCTTCGTGCGACGCCAACTGGACGTCACGTATCGCGCCAAACGCCGCAATCTCATCCAATACTACCGTTATCTGCTTATTTTTGCAGGCCATTGGGCAGCCTGTGCCGCCTTCTACTACGCAGCCTATCGCCAACAGTTTGATGGCGAATTAGCCAAGCACTGTGAACTCGCGTTGGCGCTCGTCTTTGGCTCGTATCCCGTGTTGCTGCTCGTTGTGTGGGTGCTAAACACGGAATTGTACCAAAATTTCTCGAGCGAAAACAATCTGTCCAAGTCTGAGAGAGGAGCTGGGGACTTGGCAAACACCGAGCACTTTAGCGCGGCGTTGCGCAAAGACTTGATGCGATACACGACAGCAGGAATTCGCTGTAGCATCACTGAGTCCCCTGCTGACACTTTACGTTCCCCGCTGCTTAGTTTGGCGCGGGATCGTTTCGGGTCCTTAGACCGCACGGCTGCACTATCCTTTTTGCAGATGGAGGAAGGGGACTCTGCAGGTTTGTACCATGAGAAGAAAAGGCTGGCAACCACAGTGTATAATGGCGAGTATCGCTATTACGAGAAGCTCGGCTTCACGGACTACGCGCCGAAAGTTTTTCAGAACATTCGTGAGATTTGCGGGATCGACAATGAAATGTACGAGCAGTCGTTCGCTGATACACTTCTGGAGCGAGCATCCGAAGGCAAGTCAGGGATGCTCTTTTACTTTTCAAGTGATCGTAAGTATTTGGTCAAGACGATGACGAAAAAGGAGCACTCGTTCCTGCTGGAGGTGCTCCCGCTGTTCCACCAGTATATTCTGAAGCAGCCAAATTCGCTTTTGTGCCGCTTTCTTGGCTGTCACTCGATGCAGCTACCTGTTGGATGGAACAAGATGTTTTTCGTAGTCATGGAGAACATTTTCCCGGATGGCCCAGTTGACGAACGATACGATCTTAAAGGTATCTTCCACCAGTCTAATTTTCGGTACCGAGAAGGGATCCCAACGCCAGCGTCAAGTGACAGGAGTCGGAGCGGCAAAGAAGAAGATGATGAAGCTGTACATTTACTTGCTGACGATGAAGCAGTTTCGAGCGAAAACTTAAGTGTGGACAGTGAATTGGGTCACGTGACGGAAACAGAGCCACTGCTACGTCGTGGTAGTTCGCGGCCTTCACTAAGATACGACAACGATTTTGTAACTCGACGAGCTTCTTTACGAGTAAATCCCACGACTCGCGCGAATCTACTTGCTCAGGTGACGAGTGACTGTGGATTCCTTCAGGAGCTGGGGATCATGGACTATAGCTGCTTGCTCGGCATCCGGCATTACAACCAACGCCTTGAGCCGGACGTTATGGACAATTTAGCACATAATGCCGTTGTATCAGCAGATCAAACTACTGTGTACTACCTCGGCTTTGTGGATATCTTGCAGCATTACAACATCGGGTGGAAAATACAGCACTGTTTGTTGTCTGCAGTGGTCGACAAGCGGCAGATCACGGCTCTCCCTCCTGCAGAGTACGCGCTACGTTTTCTGAATTTTATTCACGAGTATCTGCTACGAGATCCAGAGGGGTCCCAGGTTCGCTCGTATGGGAGCATTGGGTTCTCGCTCTCTAGCTTCAATCCATAGGGTTAATACTAACTATAAACACGTAGCAAGCCATTGTCTGCGTTGGCGGAGACTAATAGACCTGAACTGTAAATAAGAAGACACACAACCTGACACAATCAATTGAGCAGACGAGAGTAAGTTTACATGGCAGAAATGCAGTTATGTAAGCAAGCGAACCGTTTGACATGAAAACTGTTGTGCAAAAACGTTTCAAATCGATTTGACAGGTATTCATTTTGCATCATAATTATTTTGGTCAACTCAGAAATCATATTTGATTTATTAAGATAACAGGGTATCCAGATACCAAGGTACAAATTCTGGTGAGACTTTATGCCGTGGCAACCGGACGCTTGATGCATGTCACTGCCAGCACTGATGGCCTTCAAGGAATGAGACGAGGTGAAGACTCTTAATTGTGAACACTTTGATTTCTCAAGCGTATGCCGCACGTGCGTCGTGCACTGTCGTATTATCATGGTGTTGGCTGCCTTTTGCTTTCTCGCGCTTTGAGGAGCAAAAGTCCTTACAACAACACGTGAGGAATCTATTAATAGTTCTGTATAGCAGAGACCGGAATGAAGCTGGGTTCACTGCCGAATGCTCGTGATCAGCCTCATCAAACGACTGCGATACGCTGCAACTGTAAAAAAACGTCAGAGCGCCACTCTTCGAAACTTTGGAGTCAAAAGACGAGCTCAGCTCGACACTAAAGTTCAAGACAACGCGGTATGTGCCACCACTTCCCATCATCAAGTTTTATTGACTTTTGCACGACTCGTAAATGAAGCAAGTGACCATTGTTTCACTTGCTTCACTGACCAAGTCGTCAATGCCATCTGGCGCTACGAACAGCGACCGTCGTGACGTTGCAGCTCCCAAGAAGGTCCATTCGAGCCACCAGAGACGGGACTTTCCCGCCCTTTCACCGAACCCGCCTTTGCAGACCACGACCGACTCTTACTGCAAGAGCTTTGGAGCTGATCGGCGCCCTGGCTTGGAGCTCCAGACTTGAAAAAGAGAGAAACCTATCACTAACATGTTCCGCAAGTTCGCAGTCTGCACGGCCGTGCTGGTGGCCGTACTCGCTAACGAGGCGATCGCTCTGCAGCAGGGAAGTTCCTTAACTCCGACGAACGGAGGAACGCAGGATGACTCGTACACGACGACTACTAAAGCACCAGTGGTGACTACGCAGACTCCTATGAGTACTCCTGCTGTGACTACCCCCACGTCGGAAGAAGGATCTTCGTCCATTGAGACTGGGTCGGGTTCGCACCCGGAACAGCAGACGCCTGCTAGCACTCCTTCTTCTACAACTCCTACGCCCGCCACTGGATCGGGTTCGCACCCTGAGCAACAGACGCCCGTAAGCACCCCTGCTGTGACTACCCCAACGTCGGAGATGGGATCCTCATCGACGGAGAATGGGTCGGGCTCGCACCCTGAGCAACAGACGCCTGTGACCACTCCAGCCCCCACGATGTCAACTCCGGAGGCTACCCCCTCGGTCACGACGCCTCAAAGCACTCCCGCCACTCCGTCGACCACTCCAGTTGCTACGACGTCGACCCCCGAGTCTCCTGTTGTGACGCCGGCTGTCCCTACGACGGACACTGAGGCTCCCGTTGTTACTCCTGCACCCCCTTCGTCGCACACTTCCGACTGTGAACCCAACTTCCCCTCGGTGGAGACGGAGGCGCCGGCTGCAACGCCAGCTGCCACCCCCGCTGTGACGACTACCACATCGACGGAGGCGCCGGCTGCGACGCCCGCCGTTACTACCTCGACGGACGTGGAGAATTCTGCTTCGAACACTGAGGACTCCGCATCAACTGCTAACTCGACTGAAGACTCGAGCAAAGACAATGTGGAGCAGACGGCCCAGCAGGCGACCACCAAGTCGGGCGATAGCAATGACAGCACCGGCTCCATCGGATTAATGGGCGCACTCGGCGCGGCTGCCGTCGTGGCGGTAGCTGCTGTGGGAACTGTCGCCGCGCGCATGAAGAAGGCTCACGACGCTGATGCCGCTCTGTCTACCCCTGGCGAGCATGAGAACATTCACATTGAGATTAAGCGCACACCTGCTGGTGGCAGCACCATCTTGTAAGACGAAGGTGATGATGTGGTTGGGTGGTGACTGGTTGTCGCTCTTTTGTGTATGAGGTGTGCTCGCCCCCAATGGTAGCCCTGTCAGTCTCTCTTCCCAATTCGAAGTGACAAAGTTTTTGAATGATGCATTATAAGAAACACAGCGAGGTAGACAACATTCCAATGCATGTAGTTTTGCTTCCTTTATGACTCAATTTCTTTTAAGTTGCAACATGAACTATTTTTAATGTTTTTTTTGGCTTTTTCAAGTGAGTCAACTTAATTAACAGTCATATTCGATGCGAAACAACAACTTGGGCGTTGAGTTGCAGAGTACACTCAGTGAATTATGCTCCGACCTGTTTAACACCCCAGCATTGGATGACTGTAATGCAATTCTTCAGTCGCTTGCAATGCTCGCAGACACGTTCCCAGAGGCTCAGACAATACTCGGTCGACTTTTCTCCCAGATTGAAAGCAGCGGCGTCCAAACCCGATACTCCAAGCTGTCGATCTTGTCATCAAACTTCTTATATCAACAGGTAACAGCTCGCAGTGCGATATCTTTGCTGGCTGCACTCGCAAACGACAATCTACGCAACCAACAACGTATTGTCCAAAACATCACAGGTGTTATCCTTGATATTAACCTCATCAGATTCAATCAGGCTCGAGACAATATGCCAGTATCTTTAGCCAGCAGCAGCACCTTGTTCGCACTAACAGTTCCAGTGAGAGTCACTGGGATCTATCGACGATGGAGAAAGCGTCAGCGGGAGTTACAAAATTGTCGTCTGCCGAGTGGAATACCCCCATCGCACGATGGTGTTCCTATGTCTTGTTACTGTGACGATTGTTTGGGTGCCGAGCAATTTCTGTCGACTTGGCAGCAGCATTTCCGTGACTTAACCCGATGGACGCGAGATTCTGACCAAGAAAATGCTACTGGTAGCTCCTCTTCATCTTTATCAGCTGAGGAGTTCTTCCGGTTGTTTCTCGAGGATTATCGAATTCTCTCACTGCTACTCGTAGCTACTCTTCATCTTTATCAGCTGAGGAGTTCTTCCGGTTGTTTCTCGAGGATTATCGAATTCTCTCATGTACTATTGGAGATGCTCTTGGACACCAGCAGGAGAGAGAGAGCTCGGATTTTAACAAAAGCCGTAAGAACCAAAGTCTGTTGTACTACTTCGTGTCTCCAGAAGAGAGTAGCGCCGTCCAGCCTACAGCGGTGCCATTCAATCCTCTTTTCCACATAAGCGCTATCGCAATAGAACCCGTAATCGACGCTAGAAATGAACGTCTTAAGGCTGTTGAGCAAACAGCAAAGAACAACAACGGCTCTTCGTACGAGCTGTTGGAACCGATAGGGTTTGCAACCCAGCAAGTTATCCTATTTACCAGCACGGTTGTCGTGGAGTCATGCACTCCACCCTCAGCTAAATTTCCAAACAGTCAGAACGAGAACGAGAACCTTTACACTGATTTCTGCACACTCGAGGAGCAACACGGTGAGCTTGTCCAGTGCGATTCGCTTCAAGACGACTTTTGTAGTGACGAAAGTAAAATAACAGCCGTCACAAGGGATTTGCTACTCAGCATGATCTCGTTTTGTGAGAGAAGTGACCACATTCCATTGACTGTATGTCAGCAAAATATTTGCCCATTGGTTCATCTCGAAAACGTCCACTATGAGCTGATTCAACCTTGTCCAGTAGAGTTCAACGAGACTGCGCCCCACAAATTGGATACCCGAGTCGTCGTAACTGCCAACTTGGGTGAGCAAATTCTGGAAATTGAGTGTTTCCCCACTGCAGCAGAAAACACTTTCTACGATTCATTTTCGACTCGTATCCCGCAATGGAAACTTATGGGTACGAGTGAAACAGAAGACAATCGCACTCTTGACTTAATTTGCTTGTCTGACGAGGCAATCGGGAGTTTAATTGAACGATGCCGTCTTTGCATTTGTGGTAATCCGAATGCTCATGAAGAGCTCGACTCGATCGTTTTCCTGCACCCGAGAGGTCCAGATAAAAAACTTACTCCGAATACCATAAATGATGACGACGAAGGCTTGGCACCGGAGAATGCTATCCAAGCTTGTGCAACTATTCGTGTTCCGCTTCCAGGACTTTCTTCTGCGGCAAAACGAGACTTGGGAAAGCTGGAAACACTTGTATCGGAAGAGACATATCATAAATTTACCAGTGAGACCCTCACATCTCTAATTGCAAAGCTTTCGAAAGTGGTAGCAGACTGTAACGAACGAGTTTCTTACCTCTCGATTGCACGAGATAAATATTTGCTTCGAGCGGCCTCAGAATCTCATCGTGCGGCTGCAATATCCAGGTGTCGTCACTGCCGAGACTTGCTTATTCAGCTCGGCAAGAAGATCGCACTTGAGGGGAGACCGCTCAACAATCTAGCGGTCATCTCGCGTGTGAAGGTGTTGCGCCTAGCAAAACTCGTTCGCACCTCCGTTCACAGAGTTTTTGCGCACAGCGAGGCGTTTGATCCGTGGGAGACTCCCGACGCCCGTGTAGAGCAATTGCATTTGGATCGTCATATCTGGTCTAGTGGTTTCCCTGACGCTGCCTACTACCAAGACACGGAAAGGCAGCAGCGCGAAAACAGGAAGAAACAACAGACTCTCAGTCGAAAACTGCTTCTCCAGCAAAAGCAAAACTCAAAGGATAAAATCCGCACCAAGCAGTACAAAACATCTTAGCAATTAATGCAGCCCACACCGCTTTACGACAGTCACATTTCTTTCTTTGTCCATTCGCCGAACACGTGCTGGTAGTCTTCAAGTTGTCGCTATGCACGACAACATTTACGAAATCAGTAAATCATTATCACATACAAAAATATACCGATAGCAACAAATTCTCCTACTTTAAGCTGCTTGTTTTCCTCTAGGAGTCGAAGATAAGCTTCCGCTTGGCTGTCGGTTTGGCGCTTCAACGCTCTATTCAACATTAAAACATGTAGATGGTAGTCAAAATCTTCCAAATACAAATCGGCACACCTCTAACGACGAAGCCACGTACTCCAGTTCTGTATCTCTTTTGTGAGCTTCCCCTCTTGCCCCTCGGAGACAAAGCTCAAGTCCACGGGCGTAAGCGTCTGCCGCTTTCTTAAACGAGTTCATTCCATACAGTGCTTTTCCTTTTCTAGAAAATGTCTTGGCCCATTCTGGATCCAAAGAAATGGCTGCATCTGCGTCCACTTGCGCCTGTTGATAGAGACCTAAAGCGCAATAAGCCGCGGATCGGTTGCTGTGTAGAGTGGCTGAAGGTTTCTGGTCGATACCCTGTGAGTATTCGTGTATTGCTGCTTCGTATTCTTTCGCTTTAAACAACTCGTTACCACGATTCTTGTGCCATGAATCGTCTTCAAGAGACGGCGCACTGCGGCCCTGGGCGGTGGATGCCGACAGCTTGGCGCTCGCGGGTGTAGCAGACAGCGGCGGCGACCCGAACAACCACTCCATGCTTGGATTCGATAGGGACCAAAAAGTGCTGCGCCATGGTACAAATAATGACCTGCTAAATCTTATACCGGGATTGGATTCCCGGGCTTATACCGTAAACTTTATGTGCAAACGGACGACCATTTACGGACACCAGGGCTTAACCAATCAGAATGGTTATATCGACGGTTAAAGTTGTAATTATTGGAAACTGGAAAAGGTGGCAAAGCATCGGGGCAATTGAAAAAGCGCGTCGGCAACAATAATAGTGGTCACGAATGTAATTTTAGTATTCACAGCAGCTGACCAAAACAACAAGGGGCTATTTGCGGCATCCAATAGGATATTTATCAGCAGTGACCTCAAAATCGACACAATTTGCAGCACTGACCTCATAATTGTTTCATTGACAAAAATAAAGTCGTAACTTTCGAGTCACTCTACTTATCGTCAGCGCCTTGGACGACCAAGCGGTACCCGGAGCCACACACGTCGGGGCTACCTCAAGCTTTAACCTCGCAACTGGTCTATGACCACTGGTCGTGGAACTAAGGTTTGCAGTGATCCGTGGGTCATTGGTCCGGTTCTGGACGTCACGACAGAATCCCTTGCGATCTCGCACCTGCATACGTTCGACGAAGACCCGTACTCGGATCTATCATGGAGGGCTGGTGTTTAATCCACCGGATATCTCGCACTTTTCCTACACTGCACATAACACCCAAACCGTGTGTAACTGCGTTACTCACGTTCTGAAATAAATTACGAAGATAAGCGTCATACAATGTAGTTTACGTGTCAATCGATTTCATATTTTTGAAAATACGGAAATGGTGTGTGTCACTTCACTCGTTGCTTCAACCGCTCGAAGTCTTTGCCCGTGCAGTTTAAAGGACACGGGCTTATTATTAATCAAACACTGTTTGTAAGACATACTGCAACGAGAATATGTAATGACATATAATAATTCAGTTTGTAAGTGGTAAATGGCATGTATTATCCGTAATTGGGGTCGTTACTACGTCTTAAATGTCCTAGACGACGCATCCTTCGGCGTCCTGACTCGTATGTGCTAAGTAGCGCAGCCTATAATACTGCGCGCGGGAGTAGCAATCATCCGTCCACACATGCTCAGTTATCATGCTCTCTAAAAAGAAGAGAGCCCACACTCCACACGAGTGTCCGTCATCCTGTTTGATCCTATCATAAATCTTGAACTCAACTCTTGATCCGGTGAACTCAGCTGGGAAATGATAGTTTCTTTTAGGCTTTTCTCCAGCATCTTGTAATTTCTCTTGGTTTATTGGGGTCGAATATAGTACACGTGACGGGTTGCGCCGTTTTGTCCACGTAAAACGCAACCCAATGGACCCCCCCTGCGTTGACGACGCTACATATTCTCTGAACCTCGTCTCTAAAAGCTCCATGAGCCTGAGCGCACTTAATTTTCGTCATTTCATCTTTGAAGGGAAACTAGTCGGGACAAATAAGCGCCACTTGCTATATCACATAGGCCTTCGTCAGATAATACAATCCAGCCATGATACACCACGAGTTTAGCCATTCAGTCTCCCGGAATTTGAGCAAACTGGCCCCCATGAACAATTCCGTACCCAGCGTAAATGCGTTTAGAACCATATTTGTAATCTTCTCTTTGTTAAATATCTACTAAACATTGCATAAATTTATTTAGCATCCGGTTAGTGATTAGGAACACCGGACAACCATACCGGATGGAAATGGATTACGTGTCTGCACGGCAGCAACATAGTTCTCATGAATGTGCAATCACATTGGAACTCCTAACAAAACAAAAATTCCGGTTAGGTTACCGTCTACACCGGACCGAGAATACTAAGCAGACATACATTTGTCGATAATGGGAGCTCTCATCTTCCGTATCCGTGTAGGCCACAGCCTTCGGAGCACAACACGATTTGGGGGTGGGGCCTTCTCCTCATAATCATCTACACTCTCCTCTTGGGACAATTCGTCCGCGCTTCCTTCGGGGGCAGGGGACGAGGCGCCCACTCCGACCCACTCCCTCTCCTACCGGATTCAGTTTGTGCTACCTGTGCATATTAAATCTTTAATAAAAGCGCAAGGATACATCAGAAAATCAAATTAATCACTACCATTTCCCTTGAGACGTATGTGACGGCACCTGTCGTCCAGCCCTCCTGTCCGGCGCGTCCTGTGCGTCGTCCTGCGCGTCCTGTGCGTCGTACCGCGCCCACCAGACGTCGAAGGGCTGAGCCGCGTTAATCCCGCGCCAATCCTTCTCCGGGCTCGATTTGTGAATGAGGGGGAGTTTCTAAATCT